>PITA01004897.1:58388-117714 GCA_004023965.1 Spilogale gracilis | reverse complement strand
GCAACATGGACTGGACTGGAGGAGATTAGGCTGAGTGAAATAAGCCAGGAAGAGAGCGTCAAGTATCACATGGTTTCACTTACTTGCGATGCATGAGGGGTACCCTGGAGAACAGTGGGAGAAGGAAAGGAAATGGGAACTAGGGTAATCTAGGGAGGGAAACGAAACAACAGAGACTTTGGACACAGAAACAAACTGACTTGGAGGGAGGGGGTGGGGGGATGGGAGAGCCTGGTGGTGGGTACTGGGGGCGCCTAGAGCGTGGAGCACTGGGTGTTGGGAATGGGGAAAAAAAAAATTAATTAATTAATTAATTAAAAATAAATAAATAAATAAATTCAAGTCTAAAAAAAAAAAAAAAAAAGAAAGCACTAATCACACAAGCATTGGGGACTGATAATCCAGAGAGAAAACATTATTTTTATACTAGGACACTGAACAATTAAAAAAAATCTAAAATCTCACTTTTGTTTGAGAAAGACCCATAACTGAACAATAGACATCAGACAACCCAGTCAGGACAGAATAAACAGTAGTGATGTATACCGGCACATTTAATGCTGTATACCTAAAAATATGCAGGAGGTGGTTATAAAAAAGTCTGATTTTCATTTTGGTCCTTGAGAAAAGAACAGGGATCCTGTTGTTTTCCAGGTTCCAGAAAATTTTCTCCAGAATCAAGTCCATTTCACCATATCCTATATTTTAAAGAAATTGTAGCAAAGCATGTGATATCCACAATGGATGCAATTTCCTTTACCATAAGTGAAAACACTCTTGCTGAAATCTTAATTGCTCATCCTAAACCTTACCACTGTCGTTGAAGACAAGAAGACAGTCTCTAGATACAATCCGCAATGCTTTCACCAAGTTGAGCTTTCCAAAAGATGACATGAATTTCACAAATACGTTATTGTGGATTGTGTTGAGAAGCAAAAGTATCACACAAAAAACTGAAAAGGGAATCATTTTAACCTCAAGTAGGAAACTATTATTTCTACCTAGGATTCCAATTAAAGAATATCCAAGAGAACAAGAATGGTAGAGATAGCAATAAACATTTTGATTAGTTTTGTATGTTGGGCTGCATGTTGAGTGAGTAAAAATAATGAAACTGAGCCACATTCTATAAATTCTATAAAGGTTATTTCAACATTTGTCAATATAAATGAAAAGTAGCTATGAGGATTGAATGAACATAAGCTGACAATACCACATTATTTTGTCATTAAGTACATGGGAATGATGTGTAGCTTTGCATTCTACATTAGTGAAACAGATGATGAGGAATAAAACACAAAACAGTGGATATTGTCTAACCTTTACCTGCTTGCCTAAAAACATATGACTGAAGTGACATTCCTAACCAATTATTAAATAGTAAGAATATAAAATAAGGTAAAAAAGTCTTCATAGGTGGGGAATAATAATATCATCAACATAATTATAAACAACTATATCAATGATGCTTCTTTATTAAGAGGAGAACTTTGTGATATATTATTCATATCATTTAATCTCAGTAACCCAGCAAGAACATAAAACTTACTATATTTTACACATAAAATTATGAGGTCTAATATGTGCTCAGATTGAGGTAAATAATAAATGATTAAAGTCAAGACTAGACACTGAGACTATTTTATTCTATTTTTTTATCCAATTACATCAAGCTTATTATGAAAAGAAAAAAAATAACATTTGTTTCACAGCACATAATGTATTTTCTTAATTTAATTGATGTGTACACAACCCAGTGAGGTAAGTAATAATTATTACTCCTGTTTAGAAATAATACAAGAAAAATTTGAAGAGGTTAAGCTGGTTTCCAAAGCCACAAATAGCTGAGACAGGATTTATGTTCAGGCTTTCCAATTTCAAGGAGAATGCAACTATAATGTTTCAATTATTCCACCATGGGGAATGCTTCAGAACAGTGTTTTTCTGGGGTGCCTGGGTGGCTCAGTCATTAGGCATCTGTCTTGACTCAGGTCATGATCCTGGAGTCCCTGTACTGATCCCTGCATTGGGCTCCCTGCACAATGAGAAGCCTGTTTCTCCCTCTCTCACTCCCTCTGCTTGTGTTTCTTCTCTCTCTATGTTTCTCTCTGTCAAATAAATAAATAAAATCTTAAAAAAAAACAAAATAGTGTTTCTCAACTTTTCATTAATGCAACTATTATTCTGTCAAAAATCTGGGTCCTCCCATGGCATAAATAAAGATACAAATTTTCCTATAATGGATTTTATATATTTATTGGCATTTTAATAATATATTTAGTACTTATGATAGAATTTTGTGATTTACAAATCACAATAATTTTGGAATGAAGTTGAATGTTATAATTTTAAAGTGTATGCAAATATATAGTTTACTATTTGCTTAGCTATGTACTAATACTATTGAGTTCAAATTTTTAACTATGTTAATATAAATAACAAAAAATGGTAATAGATATTCTGCTTGCTTTTATTATAGTAATATAGTTTCCAATAATTGCATTTCACTATAGATTAGTCACTATAGTACATATTTTCTGTACTTATTGTCGAATCCTATAAAGAACTCAGCATTCTAAGATATTGATATCCCATTTTCACGAGGAAAATGTTAAGAAAATAAATTATCTTTGTTGTGGAATATTAAGCAAGTGGTTGAACCAATTGGATCTGATGATCTTAACTATCATACTATACTGTTTAGGCCAAAATAGAAATTATCTCTATTTGACAGTACCTCACTAGGACATATTTAAAAGTGTACTAGCTGAAACTAAGATTGTAAATTGCAAAGGAAAAGTGTGTAGCTCTTTTAAAAGAGTGAGGATTTTAACCTTGCTAAACAGACAAAAGCTGAAGAAACACTGGAGAATCATGCAGTACAACAATCCATTCATGAAATCTACTGGTTGACAACTAAGTTTATGCTTGTCTACAGAACGTAATTCTGATCATGTGGTTGTCAAACCCAGCTTGCTTGACTTTTAATTCATTCTCAGCTAATAATTTCCTTTTCCTCTTGACATTATATTCCCCAGTATTCCCCATATTAAGGTAACTTTACTTTTCTTGATATATTTTTAGCACAATGTGTTTAGCTGCTATTTTTACAGTAAACACCATGTCATCACATAGACATTTTAGACTAAAGAAACATTTTTGTCCCAGTACAGCATTCCTCCCATGATGATAAAGAACTCAATGGTAAAATATGAATAAATTAATGGAAATTTGCTCTGCACTTCACTTTGCTATAAAGTCACTACACAAACATACTTGAAATTTAAATTTTCCAAATTTTCACACCAATAGTTATTCATGAAGATATTTTTTCTTATTTTCCAACTGTGTAAATATGAAGTCTCTATAGATACCCAGTGCCATGCCATTATCTTGTATTCACTTTTTTTTTTAAGATTTTATTTATTTATTTGACAGAGAGAAACGCAGCCAGAGAGGGAACACAAGCAGGGGGAGTGAGAGAGGGAGAAGCAGGCTTCCTGCCGAGGAGGGAGCCCAATGAGGGGCTTGATCCCAGGTTTCCGGGATCATGACCTGAGCTGAAGACAGTCGCTTAACCAACTGAACCACCCAGGCACCCCTTGTATTCACTTTTTAAAAGGATTCTGATACTAAAATGAGATATTAAACAAATCATATTAAATATTTGAAGTAATACATTGAACTTTCATGCTTAACATTTTTTAAAAAGTATCTGTTCATTTTACTGAATACTGTAAGCTATATGTGATTTTTACATTTGAAAGTTTGATTTTTCTAATTTCTCCATATTTCATTCCAAATCTACCTTTTGCAATTATTCCAAATACTATACATCACTAACAAAACTCCAATGAAACTATTTACCAAGATTTATTCATTAAAGATGACTAATTAATATCATTATCCAATTGCTAGTGAATGTCAAGAATGCTATGTTGAGAAGAACTATGAGATAGAATCCAGTTAAGAAGATTGTTGTGATAGATTAATGATACTGTACAAGAGCACAGAACAAGGAAGATAGAGCATTTGTAACTCATTCTTGTAGATGAGTACTTGAAAATTTTGACCTACAAACTTTATTCCCATACCACTTCTGCTGATTGGTCAAAAATTAACAATCTAAAAAATATCAATTTAAATCCAATGTCCATGATGAGGTATATTTTGATCTGGAATTCCTAAAGCAAATGATAATTTGACTTTTTGATATTATTTGCTACATTTTCTATTTTTTTTAATGAACTATAAACATGTTTTCACATTTTATCTATTCAAGGAACACAAAGAGCTCAGTATAGTTGAATAACTAAAAAAGGAAAAGGAAGAAGGTCGATAACGTGTTTGGAAGGTAGATAGGGATTTAAAGTATCAGAGGCTAAATTGAACCTCCAAGTGGATTTATCCTGATAAGTGTCATGATATTATATATATAATATCAATTAAGATATATATACATATATATAATATATATAATAACTGCTAGATGCTTTGAACAAAGTAGAGTATATTGTCTTAAGCACAGATCAAGAGTCGGTACTATTTTATGTCTCTTAATTAAAAAATAAATCTGGGTCCAGTTATTTAAGGAAACTGTCAAAACATTAGCACATCACTGAACTATTGGAACACACACTTAAGTGCCTACATAGAAAAAGAAATGCATACATTTCAAAAACTATTAAGAAAAGTCACAACACAAGCAACAACCACCAAATGTTTCATTTTCAACAAAAAAAATATTTGAGACAGTCAAAGAAAAAAAAAAAAGAAAAGTACAACTTATTTCCAAGAAAAAAGAAATTAATAGAAATTATCCCTGAGGAATTCTAGGTGTTGGATTCAACAAAGAACTGCTTAAACATAAATTATCTTAAATATACTGATTGGTCAAGCAACCCACAGGCAGCTAACAAGAACAAGGAGAATAATGTCTCACCAAACAGAATATCAAAAAAGAGATGCAAAAAAAGAATGAAATAGAAATTCCGGAGCCAAAAGTTAAAAAAAAAAATACTAAAAAGGAAAAAAAAAATCACTGGAGATGTTGATCAGCAGTTTCAGAAGAGCACAAGAAAGAATAAGCAAACTTTAAGATAGGTCAAGTGAGACTGAATTCTAGGTAAAGGATTAAGAAAAAATAACAGAATCCCAACATACACTTAATGAGAGTCCCAGGAGCAGAGAAGAAAAAATGACAAAAATTTTTGTAGATGCAATGCCTCAAAACTTCCCAAATTTGATGTAAAATATGAATCTACACCTCCAAGAATCTTAATAAAATAGAAAAAGTCAAGTATATTCATATCTGGAAGCCAAAGAGAGAAAATCTTAAAAACAACAAGAGAAGTGATTCCTTACATAGGAAATAAATTCCAATTCCAATTGCACCAGAAACCATAAGATACCTAGGAATAAATCTAAACAAAGAGGCAAAGAATCTGTACTCAGAAAACTATAAAGTATCATGAAAACAATTGAGGAAGACACAAGGAAATGCAAAACATTCCATTCTCATGGATTGGAAGAACAAATATTGTGAAAATGTCTAGGTCACCTAAAGCAATCTACACATTTAATGCAGCCCCTATCAAAATGTCATAATTTTTTTCCAAAGAAATGGAATAAATAATTTTAAAATTTATATGGAACCAGTAAAGACTCCAAATAGCCAGAAGAATGTTGAAAAAGAAAACCAAAGCTGGAAGCATCACAATTCCAGACTTCAAGCTCTATTACAATGCTATAATCACCAAGACAGTATGGTGCTGACATAAAAACAGACACATAGATCAGTGGAACAGAATAAAAAACCCTGAACTCTATGGTCAACTTATCTTTAACAAAGTAGGAAAGAATATCCAATGGAAAAAAGACAGTCTCTTCAACAAATAGTGTTGGGAAAACTGGACAGGTACATGCAGAAGAATGAAACTGGGCCATTTCCTTACACCACACACAAAAATAGACTCAAAATGGAGGAAAGACCTAAATTTCAGACAGGAATCTATCAAAATCTTTGAGGAGAACACAGGCAGCAACCTCTTTGACCTCAGCTGCAGCAACTTCTTCCTGGGAACATCACCAAAGACAAGAGAAGCAAGGGTAAAAATGAACTACTGAGACTTCATCACGATTAAAGGCTTTTTCACAGCAAAGGAAACAGTCAACAAAACCAAAAGACAACTGACAGAATGGGAGAAGATATTTGCAAATGACATATCAAGATAAAGGACTACTAAACAAAATCTATAAAGAACTCATCAAAGTCAACACCTTAAAGGACAAATAATGTGATCAAGAAATGGACAGAAGACATGAACAGACATTTCTGTAAATAAGACACATCCAAATGGCCAACTGCCACATGAAAAAGTGTTCAATATCACTTGGCATCAGGGAAATACAAATCAAAACCACAGTGAGATACCACCTCACAGCAGTCAGAATAGTTAAAATTAACCAGTCAGGAAATGACATATTGGTGAGGATGTGGAGAAAGGTGAGAATGTGGAGAAAGAAACTCCTACACTGTTGGTGAGAATGCAAGCTGGTGCAGCCACTCTGGAAAACAGTATGGAGTTTACTCAAAAAGTTGAAAATAGAGCTACCTATGACCCAGCAATTGCACTACTGGGAATTTATACTAAAGATACAAGTGTAGTGATCCAAAGGGCACATGTACCCCAATGTTTATAGCAGCAATGTCCATAAAAGCCAAACTATGGAAAAACCCCAGATTTCCATCGACAGGTAAATGGATAAAAAAGATGTGGGACATATACACAGTGGGATATTACATAGGCATCAAAAAACCCTGACATTTGTTCATTTGCAATGATGTGGATGGAACTTGAGGCTATTATGTTAAGTGAAATAAGTCAATCAGAAAATTGATCATATGATAATTATCATATGATCTCACTGATAAGAGGAATTTGGAAACAAGACAGAGGATCATAGGGGAACAAGAAGAAAAAATTAAACAAGATGAAACCAAAGAGGGAGACAAACCATAAGAGACTCTTAATCTCAGGAAACAAACTATGGGAGGATAATGAGAGGGATGAGGTGGCTGGATGATAGACGTTGAGAAGGAAATGTGTTATGGTGAATTGTGAATAGTGGAAGACTGACGAATCATAGACTTGTACCCCTGAAACAAATGATACAGCATATACTAATTAAAAACAAACAAACTCTGATTTCCTAATTTACATATCAGCTTGTCAAATGTTCTATAGTATTTAATATAATATTTAAACTCATATACACATTTATATAAATACACATATATTTATACATACATTTATATAATTATAACTTTAAATATATAACATTTAAAAAGAAATAATCTTTATTAATATTAACAGCAAATTTCTCTTCAGACAACATGAACAGTGTCTTCACACTGCCTTCGTAAGGATATATATATATATATATTTTTAAGGTGCTGAAATGAATAACAACTGATTACTAATATGTCCATATATATGGCAAAATTCTTCAAAATCAAGGAAAAATTGAGATGTTATTAACTAAAAAAAAAAAAAAGACCTAGCCACTAATGGACCCAACCCAACAAGAAAAATTAAAGGGAGCAGTCTAAATTAAAATAAAAGGATACTATGTAACAACAAGATTACATATAAAGAAATAAACAGCAGGAAAATGTAGCTACACAGCTAAAAATAAAAGCTAATTGTACTGCACTTTGATTTTGGAATTCCTTTATTTTTTCCATGTACAATTTAAAAGATAAATATAAACATACATGTTAAGAAGTGTAAAAAAAAAAAAAAAAAGAAGTGTAAAAGCAGGGGGCACCTGGGTGGCTCAGTCATTAGATGTCTGCCTTTGGCTCAGGTTATGATCCCAGAGTTCCAGAATCAAGCCCCACATTGGGGTACCTGCTCAGCAGAAAGACTGCTTCTCCACTCCCCCTGCTTGTGTTCCCTCTTTCTGTGTCTCTGTCAAATAAATAAAATATTTTGAAAGGAAGTATGAAAGTGACAAAAAATCTATTTTTATAATAAAAAATAAAGGGAACAGAGCTGTAAAGAAGCTTAGTTTTTGTATACTAGTGCAGTTTAGATGATATTAGTTCAAACTTGATTGCTATAAAATTAAGTTACTGATTGTAATCTTCAGGATAGCCATTAAAAACAAAAGAAACAGAAACAAACATAAAAAACAATCAGTAAGGAATCAAAATGGTATGTTAGAAAATAGCACATAATCATAAAAGAAGGCAGTGATGGAGGAATTAATTAAAAAAACTAATATATAGAAAAAACAAAATGGCAGAGGTAAGTCCTTTCTTATCAATAATTGTTGAATATAGAATAAGCCCTTTCAATCAAAAGGTAGAGATTGGAAAAACTGAGCTGAGTTGATCTAACTATATTCTGTGTAAAAGAGACTGATTTGATTATGACATAAAAACTTTAAAAAGAAAAATATATTCCATGCAAATAATACAAAATGAGAATTAGGTGACTATAATATTATCAGAGAAATTAGACTTCAAAAAATGTATTAGGAGGCAAAGGTGAGCATTTTACATTGTTAAAGGGTCATTCAAGAAGCTATATTATAAGTGTATACACACAAAAAAGAACAGAGCCCCCAAAATTTATAAAGAAACACCTGGCAGAATTGAAAGAATAAATAGTTCTACAATAATAGTTTGACACTTAAATACCATGCTTTTCAATAATGGATAGAACAGCTATTGAAACCACAGTACCCTTTCCATTATGAGATCACATTTGAAATGATAACAAAACAAAAACTGAAAAATTAACAAATATTTGGAAATTAAACATCATTTAATTTGCCAAAGAAGAAATTATGGTGGAATAATGTCAGCAAGTTCACTGATTAGGAGTTTCCAGCCCTCATCTTCTCACATAAATAGACATAACTCTTAGAGAATGCCACATTAAAATGAAGAAGCTGGAGCAACCCAGTGAGGTACAGAAACCAAGGATGACTGCATTAAAGACAATAAACAAACAAATAAAAACACCAGTATTTACATCTGTCATCCCATTCACTATCCCGGAACATCTCAGCTCTAAGAAGAATAACTTCAACTATTACTTTCCTCATGGGAAAAAGACAAGAAGGAGAACCCCTGCCAAGAAGAATAGCTTCAACTATTACTTTCCTCATGGGAAAAAGACAAGAAGGAGAACCCCTGCCATTTTTGCCGACACTGACCACAACAGACAGAACAGCCTGGAGTCTATACTGCTATATCTTTTCAGAGCAGGAGTGATTTATTGTTCACCCTTCTCCCCTCTAACACCCTAAAGCTGACAGGAAACCCTCAAGCATGACATTATTGAAAGGGGAAAATGAGAATAGAAGGACCCTGACATTCATTAGCCCTAAAGAACCCAGAAACGCTGACACCACTGCAGACACCTACAGCCTTCGTAAACAAGAACAACTAAAATATTTACTGATACTGACCTCAGTGATGAATTTGTCCAGAACTATGCAATTGTGCATTCTTGGAAATGGAACTGCTGCATGCCACGCAACCAGTACACTTGAACCAACCCAGTCAGTCCATAAATTCTGTAAGAAGCAACTACTTATTCACATAAGCAAAAATCAATTCAAAGATACAAGTAGCATGAAAAACAAGGAAATATGACATGACCGAAGGAGCACAATAGACTTCTAATAACTGACACCAAATAAATGAAATCTACAAATTTTCTGACAAGTACTTAAATATTTTGTATTATTTTTTTAATTATGATTTTAAAGAAGCTAAGCAAGCTAGATGGACAATTCAGTGAAATAGAAAAGTAAAGCATAAACAGCACAAGAAATTTAACAAATATATAGAACCAATTAAAAAAAAAAGAAATTCTGGAGATGAATTATACAATGAATGAAGTGAAAAGTGTTATACAGAGCTTCAATAGCATACATGTTCAACCAGAAGAAAAAAATTGAACTCAGAAAGATCATGTAAAATTATCAATGTAGAGATGAAAACAGAAAAAAAGAATGAAAAAATGAAGAAAGCTTACATCAATATTTGGACACTCACAGGTGAAACAATATTCACATCATAGGAATCCCAGACAAAAGTGGAAGGCTTCCCTTGCCCATCTTGTCTCCAGCTGCCCTACCATAGCATCTTCTAAATAGAGCACTCCAGGACAGTCCATCTTTCACCCATTTCAGCTTCTTACCAGGGTGCCTTCTGCATATGGAACCCTGAAAACCCATGGCTTGCCCTCATTTTAGCTTCAGCTCACCTGAGAGGGCATACTTTGCATGAAGAGACACAAAATTATCCCAGCCATACTCACTTCAGCTCTGGCCATCCTAGCAGATCAGCTCTATCAGAGTGCTTCAGGACCTCCCCTCCTCCCCCACCCCATGACACCCACAACTCTGGCGAGCCTAACAAAGATTTCAAAGAAATGATCATAAAATTGATCATCAGATTGGAGAGGAGAGTAGAGAAACTCAATGAGGACTTAAAGAGTCAAAAAAAACATAAAAAAAGAACCAATCAGAATTGAATAATATAATAACTAAAATGAAAACTAAAGTAGCTACAATCTTCAGTAGATTAAAAGATAAAAAATAATGTGTAGATGACTTGATGGACATAGTAATGAAAAACACCAAGACGGGTGCCTGGGCGGCTAAATCAGTTACACATCTGCATTTGGTTCAGATCATGATTGCAGAGTTCTGGGACGCAGCCCTGCATCAGGCTTCCTGCTCAGGGGAAAGCCTGCCTCTTCCTTTCCACCTTCTTCCCACTTGAGCACGCACTCTCTCTCTCTCTCTCTCCCTCTCTCTCGCTCTTTCTCTTTCTTTCAAATTAATAAATAAAAATTATTTTTGGACTTTTTATTGTGGTAAAATACACATGACATAAAATTTACTATCTAAACTATTTTCTTTCTTTTTTTATTCATCTCTTTTTTTTATTTTTTGAATTAACAGGAAATGTATTATTTGTTTCAGGAGTACAGGTCTGCAATTCATCAGTCTTACAGAACACCCACTGCTTACCATAGCACATGCCCTCCCCAATGTCCATCTCCCAGCCATCCCATCCCCCAACCCACTTCTACTCCAGCAACCCTCAGTTTGTTTCCTAAGATTACAAGTTTCTGGGGTTTGTCTCCCTCTCTAGTTTTGTGCTGTTTCATTTTTTTTCAACTCTTTCCATATGATCTTCTGCCTTGTTTCTTAAATTCCTCATATCAGTGAGATCATTTGATAATTGCATTTATCTTAATTGACTTATTTTGTTAGTGTAATATCCTCTAGTTCCATTCATGTCATTGTAAATGGCAAGGTTTCATTTTTGATGACTGCATAATATTCCACGCATCTTTTAAGAGACATCTGGGATTTTTCCATAGTTTCGCTATTGTGGACATAAGTGCTATAAACATGCAGATGTAGGTTCCCCTTGGACAATTTAGTTTGTATTTTGGGGGTAAATATCCAATAGTGAAATTGCTGTGTCATGGGGTAACTGTATTTTCAACTTTTTTGAGTAATCATCATACTGTTTTCCAGAGTGGCTGCACCAGCTTATATTCCTACCAATAGTATAAGAGGTTTTCCCTTTCTCCACATCCTCACCAACATGTGTCATTTCCTGATTTGTTAATTTAGCCATTCTGACTTGTGTGAAGTGGGATCTCATTGTGGTTTTTGTTTGTATTTCTCTTATGGCTAGTGATGTGAAACAGAAGAGAGGATCAAGGTAATGCTAGATTAATAAAAAGAGTTTCTTGTTTTCTTCCCATTTTGATTTTTTGAAAGAGCTTCAGAAGAGTATGTATTAATTCTTCTTTATATATTTGGTAGAATTCCCCTGGGAAGCCATCTGGCCCTGGTATCTTGTTTTTGGGGAGATTTTTGATTACTGCCTCAATTTCCTTGCTGCTTATGGGTTTATTCACATTTTCTATTTGGTAGTTTGGTAGTTTATACATCTCTAGGAATGCATCCATTTCCTCCAGATTGCCTAATTTGTTGGCAGATAGTTGCTCATATGTTCTTATAATTATATTTCTCAGTGTTGATTGTCATCTCTCATCTTTCATTTATGACTTTATTTGGGTCCTTTCTCTTTTTTTTTGATAAATCTAGGTTATCAAACACTAATTATTTCAAAGAAAGAATCAGCTCCTAGTTTCATTGATCTGTTCTGTTCCTTTGGTTTCTATTTCATTGATTTCTGTTATAACCATTATTTCTATTTTCCTACTGGGTTTAGGCTTTATTTGTTCTTCTTTATCCAGTTCCTTTAGGTGTGGGGTTAGGTTCGGTATTTGAGACGTTTCTTGTATTTTGATAAAGGCTTGTAATGCTATGTACTTCTTAGCATTTCCTTTGCCGCATCCCAAAAGTTTGAACAGTAGTGTTTTCATTTTCATTTGTTTCCATGATTTTTTAATTCGTCTTTAATTTACTGGTTAACCTAGTCATCCTTTAGTAGGATGCTGTTTAGCCTCCATGTATTTAATTTCCTCCTGTGATTGAGTTCCTTTTGTGATTGAGCTCTAGTTTCAAAGCACTGTGGTATGAAAATATGCAGGGAATGATCCCAATCTTTCGGTACTGGTTGAGGCCTGATCTGTGACCCTGGATGTGATCTATTCTGGAGAATGTTCCATGAACCGTTGAGAAGAATGTGTGTTCTATCACTTTGCATGGAATGCTCTGACTATATTTATGAAGTCCATCTAGTCTAGTGTCTCATACAAAGACCTTATTTCCTTGTTGATCTTCTGCTTAGATGATCTGTGCATTCAACAAAGGAAACATTCAACAAAACAAAGAGGCAACCCATGAATGGGAGAAGATATTTACAAGTGAAATTACATACAAAGGGCTAATATCCAAGATCTATAAAGAACTCCTAAAACTCAACATCCCCCCAAAAAGATGATCACATCAGAAATTGGACAGAAGGCATGAACAGGCACTTCTCCATAGAAGATATACAAATAATGAACAGACACATGACAAACTGTACATCACCATTAGCTATCAGGGAAGTTCAAATCAAAATCACATTGAGATACAATCTTACACCAGTTAGAATGGCCAAATGAACAGGAAACAACAAGTGTTGGAGAAGATGTGGAGAAAGGGGAACCCTCTTACACAGTTGGTGGGAATGCAATTTGGGCAGTCATTTTGGTAAACAATGTGGAGATTCCTTAAAAAATTAAAAATAGTGGGGTGCCTGGGTGGCTCAGTTGGTTAAGCGACTTTGGCTCAGGTCATGATCCCAGAGATCTGGGATCGATCCCACATTGGGCTCCCTGCTCAGTGGGAAGCCTGCTTCTCCCTCTCTCACTCCCCCTGCTTATGTTCCCTCTCTGGCTGTGTTTCTCTCTGTCAAATAAATAAAATCTTAAAAAAAAAATTAAAAATAGAGCTACCCTATGACCCCGAAATTGCTCTATTGGATATTTACCCCAAAGATACAGTGTAATGAAAAGAAGGGCCATATGTGCCCCAACGTTCAAAGCAGCAATGGCCACAATAACCAAACTGTGGAAAGAGCCAAGATGCTTTTCATTAGATGAATGGATAAAGAATAAATGGTCCATATATACAATGGAATATTATGCTTCCATCAGAAAGAATGAATACCCAACTTTTGTATCAACATGGATGGGAAGGGAGGACTGAGTAAAATAAGTGAAGCAGAGAAAGTAAATTACTATATGGTTTCACTTACTTGTGGAGCATAAGGAGAAACATGGAGGACATTAAGAGAAGGAAAGGAAATGTGAACTGGAGTAAATCAGAGAGGGAGATGAAACATGAGAGACTTTGGGCTCTGAGAAACAAAGTGAGGTTTTTGGAAGGGAAGGGGTGGGGGGATAGGTGAGCCTGGTGGTGGGTATAAAGGAGGGCAAGTATTGCATGGACAACTGGGTGTTATGCATAAACAATGAATCTTGAAACACTGAAAAAATAAAATAAAATAAGTTATTGGGAAAAAAAAGAAGAAAATGTTCTAAATGCTCCATTCAAAAGATATAGGATGATAGAACAGATACAAATAAAGACCCATCTATATGCTGCTTACATAGAATCACTTCAGACCTGTAGACTTATCAGACTGAAAGTGAGAGGATAGGGAAAAAAAATACCATTAAAATAGTAATACAAGAAACAAGGAAAGTCTCAAATACACACCCTTATATTACAGTTAATGGGGCTAGAAAATGACAGAAAATCAAGCCTAAAGTCAGCAGAGTAAGGAGAATAATAAAGATTAGAGCAGAAGTAAATCATATAGAAACAAAAAAATAAATTAGAAAAAAGAAAAACAGTGAAACTGATCAATGAAACCAAGACTTCTTTGAGTAAATTAATAAAATCAATGATCTCCTGACCAGACTTATCAAAAAGAAAAGCAAAGAGACCAAAACTAAAAAATCATAAATGAAAGAGGAAAGATCACAACCAACACCACAGAAATGCAAGTAGTTATAAGAGAATATTATGGAAACTGGTATGCTGACAAATTGGGCATTCCAGAAGAAATGGATAAATTCCTAGAAACATACAGACTGCCAAAACTTAAGCAGGAGGAAATTTAAAAAAATGCAGATATGTAACAAGTAAATATATTGAATCAGTAATCAAAAATCTCTCAACAAACATAAGTTCAGGGCCAGATGGCTTCCTAGGGGAATTCTACCAAATATTTAAAGAAGAGTTAATACTTACTCTTCTCAAACTGATCCAAAAAATAAAAATAGAAGGAAAACTTTCAAAGTCATACTAAAGGCAGAATTACCTTGATTACAAAAGCATATAAAGACCTCAATAAAAAGGAGAATTATGAGCCCATATTCCTGATGAACACTGATGCAAAAATTCTCAACAAAATACTGGCAAATCAAATCCAACAGTACATTTAAAAAAATCACCATGGCAAGTGGGATTTATTTTTAGGCTGTAAGGATGGTTCAATATTCCAAATCAATCAACATGATAAAACATATTCATAAAATAAAAGATAATAACCATATGATCTCAATAGATTCAGAAAAGCATTTGACAAAATACAGCATCCATTCTTAATAAAAAATCTCCACAAAGTAGAGATAGAAGGAACATACTTCATCATCAGAAAGTATATATATGAAAGACCCACAGCAAATATCAGCCTCAGTGGGCAATAACTGAACTTTTCCTCTGCAGTCAGGAACAAGATACAGATGTCTACTTTTACCATTGTTATGTGTCATAGTACTAGAAGTCCTAGCCTCAGAATTCAGACAACAAAAAGAAATAAAAGGCATCCAGATCAACAAAGAAGAAGCCAAACTTATACTCATCAAAGACAGCATGATACTCTACGTAGAAAACCTGAAAGACTCCACCCAAAAATTGCTAGAACTGATAGATGAGTTCAGTAGAGTTGCACAATACAAAATCAATGTCCAGAAATTGGTTGCATTTCTATACACCAATAATAATGAAACAGAAAAAGAAATTAAGGAATTTTTCCATTTACAACTGCACCAATTACCATAAGACATGTAAGAAAAAAACCTAACCAAAGAGATGAAAGAGCTGTACTCTACAAACTATAGAACACTTATGAAAGAAAGTGAAGATGACACAAAAAAATGGAAAAAAAAAACTTTCCATGTTCACAGACTGGAAGAACAAATTTGTTAACTTTCTATACTATGCAAAGTAATCTACATTTAATGAAAACCCTATCAAAATACCACCAGCACTTTTCACAGAGTTAGAACAAACCATCTTAAAATGTGTATGGAACCACAAAAGACTCTGAATAGCCAAAGCAATCTTGAAAAGGAAAATAAAACTGGAGGCATCATGATTCTGGACTTAAGATACATTACAAACTATAACCAAGATAGTATAGTATTGGAAAACAAAACAAAACAAAAAACAGATCTAAGGATAGAATAGAGAACCCAGAAAGGACTCACAACTGTGTGATCAACTAATCTTTGACAAAGCAAGAAAGAGTATCCAGTGGAAAAAAAAAGAAGTCTTTTCAACAAATTGTGTTGGAAAAACTGGACAGCAATATGCATAAAAATGAAACTGAACCACTTTCTTCTACCATATACAAAAATAAATGTAAAATGGATAAAAAACCTAAATGTAAGACAAAAAAACATCAAAATCTTAGAGGAGAACACAGGCAGCAACCTCTTTAGCTCAGTCACGCAACTTCTTACTAGATATGTCTTCTGAGGTAAGGGAAACAAAAACAAAAATGAACTATTGGGATATCATCAAGATAAAAAGCAAATGAAACAATCAACTAAAGTAATGTAGCCTATAGAATGGGAGAAAATATTTGCAAATGAAAAAAAAAAGAAATTAACTATTCTTTAAATGTATTGTAGAATTCATTTAAATAATAGTTAATTTCTATTTTTTTCAAAATATAACAACAACAACAACAAATGAAGAAGAAAAATAAAGTGTCCCAAATGCATTTTACAAAGCTAGTGTTACACTGACACCAAAACCGGAACAAAGACACTAAACAAACAAACAAACAAACAAATAATTAAAAAAACAAATGTTAAAAAACTACAGGTCAATATCTCTGATAAATATCGATAGAGAAATATCTACCAAATACTAGGAAAAAAGCATTCAGCAGTACATCAAAAGGTCATTTACTATGAGCAAGAGGGATTTATTCCAATGAGGCAAGGATGTTTCAATATACACAACTGAATGTGATATACTAGGATAACAAAATGAAGGATCAAAATCATATGATCATTTTTATAAATACCGAAAAAACATCTTACAAAATTCAATATCTATACATGATCAAGACTCTCAATAAAGTGGGTTTAGAGGGAACATACTGCAACATAATAAATGTCTTATATGAAAATAACTCACAGCTAATATCTTTTATAGTGGTGAATAATTGAGAACTTTTCCTCTAACAACAACAATATCTACTCTCACCACTTTGATTCCACATAATACTAGAATGACTAGGTGCAGCAATCAGACAAGAAAGAGACAAAAAATCATCCAAATTGATAAGGAATAAGTTAAACTGTCACTATTTACAGAAGACATGATGCTATACACAGAAACCCTGAAGATTCCACCTCAAAACAGTTAGAAATAGAAATTAATTCAGTGAAGTTACATGGTAAAATATTAATACACAGAAATCAATTGTGTTTGTATAAAGTAATAATGAAAAATCAAAAAGAGAAATTAAGGAAACAATCCCATTTACAATTACACCAAAAATAATAAAGTACCTAGGAATAAACTTAACCAAGAAGGTGAATGATTTATACTCTTAAAAATTAAAACACTGATGAAAGAAATTGAATATGATACAAAGAAATGGAAAGATAGTCTAAGCTCATGGGTTGGAAGAATTCATGTGTTGGTTTTTGTTTTTTTTTTAAATATATATGCTGCCGAAGCAAGCACAAGAATTCATGTTTTTAAAATGTATGTGCTACCCAAAGCAATCTACAGATAACAATCTCAACCAAAGTATCAATAGCATTTATCATCAACCTAGAAAAAATAATCCTAATGTGTATGGAACCTCAAAAACACCAAAGCAATCTTGAGAAAGCTAGAGGTATCACAATTCCACATTTCAAAATATACTACAGATCTGTAATAAAAACAGTATGGCAATTAAACAAAAGTAGACACATAGATCAATGGAGCAAAATAATAGCCTAGAAATACAGCCATGCCTATATAGGTAATTACACTACAACAAAGAAGACAAGAGTATCCATTGAAGAAAATACAATATTTTCAATAAATGGTGCTGGGAAAACTGGAGAGTTACATGCAGAAGAATGAAATTGGTCCAATTTCTTAAACAATATGCAAAAATAAACTCAGACTGCATTAAAGACCTCAGTGTGATACCTGAAACTGTACAACCTCTAAAAGAAATATAGGCAGTAATCCTTTTGGCATAAGACTTAATATTTCTCTAGCTATGTCTCCTTGAGCTACAGAAGTAAAATGAATAAAATATATAAAGAACTCATACAACTCAACACCAATAAAAATAATCCAATTAAAATGGGAAGAGGGACTGAATAGACATATTTCTTTTTTTATTACATTATTTTATTTTTTCAGTGTTCCAAGACTTATTGTTTATGCCCCATAGCCAGTGCTCCATACAATACGTGCCTCCAATACTCACCACTAGGCTTAGCCATCCCCCCACCTCCCTCCCTTCCAAGACTCTCAGTTGGTTTCTCAGCCCAAAGTCTCTCATGTTTCATCTCCCTCCTTGATTTACCCCAATTTAATTTCTTTTCCTTCTACTGTCCTCCATATCACTCCTTATGCTCCACAAGTAAGTGAAACCATATGATGTTTGACTTTCCCTGCTTGGCTTATTTCACTTAGCATAATCTCCTCCAATTCAGTCCATGTTGCTACAAATGTTGGGTATTCATCCTTTCTGATGGAGGTGTAATATTCTATTCTATATATGGACCATATCTTCTTTATCCATTTGTCTGTTGAAGAGCACCATGTGTCTCTTGTAGACAGCATATGGACTGGTCCTGTCATTTTATCCAGTCTGCAACCCTGTGCAATTCATGTTGAGAGTGATTATTGAAAGATATATTTTTATTGGCATCATGTTGCCTGTGAAGTACTTGTTTCCATAGATTGCCTCTGTAAATTTCTGTGTTGTGTCACTCTTGGGTTCATTCCTCTTTTAAATAACCCCCCTTGTAGTGCTGGCTTGGTGGTAACATAATATTTTAGACCTTGGCTGTCCTAGGAGCTCTTTATCTCTCCTTCCATTTTGAAAGTCAACCTTACTGGGTACACTATCCTTGGTTGCATATTTTTTCTCTTAATTTCCTCAATATTTCTTTCCAGCCCTTTCTGGCTTGCCAGGTTTCTGTGGACAAGTCTGACATTATTCTTATGTCCCTCCCTCTGTACATAAGGGATCTCTTTCCCCTAGCTGCCTTTACAACATATTCCTTGATTTTATTATTTGTATATCTCACAATTATGTGCCTGGAGGATTTTCTAGCCTAATTGGTCTTGGGGGTGTTCTCTCTCACTCTAGGACAGAACACTCATTTCATTCCCCAGAAAAGGGTTTGTTCAACTATATGTTCTAGTCTTCTCTCTCAACTCCCTTGGGAATTCCAATAATTCTGCTATTGGAGCATTTCATGGCATCATCTATTTCTCTAATTCTATTTTCATTGGATTTTATCTGTTTGTTCCCAAACTTCTCCTGCTCCTCCTTTCTATCATCTGTCCTCTAGATCATTAATGTGATCTCCTGCTTTACTTACCCTAGCTTTTAGGGTATTTAGATTAGATTGGATCTTATTGATAGCATTTTTAACCTCTGCCAGGTCAGCTTTCACTTCCACCCTTAGAGATTCTATCTTGCCACTAACGGTCTTTTCCAATTTAGCCATTGCTTTGATGATTGCTACCCCGAATTCCTTTTCTGTCATATTGTTTATGTCCATATCTGTAGTGACAAGGGCTGCAGTTTCTGAATTTTTCTTCTGTTGGGTGTTCCTCCATTGGTTCATTTTGGTGAGGGATAGTTGAGGGGATGTACAGCTGAATATATCAACCATGATCCAGGGGAGTTGTCCATTGGAAGATTTTGGAGCAATCAGAAGTCACCACCAAAAAGGAGGAAGAAAGAAAAAAGAGAGAGAAAAAGAGAAAAAGAAAGCAAGAAAAAACCTGGCCAAAATGGGCCCCAGTGGTAGGATATATATGGTGCACAAAAAAATAAATAAAGAAAATAAAGAAAAAGACCATCAAATGTAAAACAAAGGAGAAAGAAGCAAAAAACAAACTCATCCCAATCAACTCCCAAGAACAATATTTATACAGTACAAAGACAAAAACAAATACACAGAAACTGACTGAAGAATAAAATGGGAAGGTGAATGCAAGTTTTCATTATGGATAAGGAAATTATTTCTTTTCCTTCTGGATGTATTTTATTATTATTGTTAGAGGACCCAACTTTCTAGAAATATAAGGAATTAAAACTGGTTTATATATAGGGCCACTATTGAATAGGAATGAAGGATTACCTTGAAGCTTAAATCTATATGTATATTTAACATAAGAAACAAAAAACACAGATATATATGCAAAAAGTTCAAATTAAAATGTTATTATGGAATGTTGTATTAAATATCAAGTTTTAATAATAGCTGGCTTTAATATAAAAGAACAAGAATTATGAGAATATATTTAAAATTAAAAAATAAATGAAAAAGCAATAAATAAAAATAAAAGGAAGTTGAAAAATAAACTGTAAAGCTGTATCTATAAAATATATAGATTTTGGTGTAGTACCAGGAGCTTAATATATTTTTTTTTCCCCTGATGTTGGGTTTTACAGTTTTATGAAAACCCTTTGGTGGTTGTCCTCTTATTCTTCTGGCTTGCCTTCTGGGGGAGCTGCCCCACATTGTTTTTCAGTCAGTGTTGCTTGGGCTCAGTCTCTCAGCCCCTATGAAGGGGCTGGGTTCTATGAAAACTATTTTTTCTGGCTTTTGTTCTCTGGAGGTTTTGTTCTTTTGTGGCTTTTTGCAGCTTTTTGGAGAGTAAGAGCAAAGTAAGCTGTCTGCACCCAGACCTCCCTCTCAGACAGAACCTCAGTCAGCTCCCCTTTGGATGGTCCAAGACACACAGACTCTCCCCCTTCACTCTTCCCTGCACCCTGCCACCGCTCACAGGTAGTGCACACCCCCAGTCATCAGCCTGAATGGCACCCAAGGCTCTCACTTGTCTCTTCCTTCCCCTGACACAGAAACCGCAAGTGATACCAATTTGTGTGAGCTTGTTACCCTCAGCACTAGTATCTGGAACCCACACCTACTCTGGGTGTTCTTGGACCTGGCAGTCCTGCACATTGTGAGGAAGGCTGTGGAAGAGTGACCTCTGGCAAACATTGTGTATGCCAAGTGGTGGTCCAAGCACGATTTCAGGGACTCCCTCTGCCACCAGGTTTACTCAGGAGCTGGGGAGTGCCTTTTACCACTGGCCTGGACTGCAGTTTTATGTCTTTGCCAGTAACCATGAGATTTCCCCAGTTGTCTCTTAAGACCTTTTGTTTTGAGTGCTTTTAAGCAGATTGCAAGTTGATGCTGGTCCCCAAAGGGCTCTTTTGTGTTGGAGTATTACTTGCCAGTGAGTTGCTTCTGGTGGCTCCCTGCCCCTTCTGTTTCTCCTCCAAATTCAGCCTGAGGATTCCCATTCTGATTTACCTTTCCACTGGTGCTATTCACCTCCATAGAGATCCAGAAGTATATAGTCTTACATCTCAGGATTATTTCATGGGTGTTGAGAGTTTTCTGGTAGATATTTAGCTCATTTCATGGGACTGTTTGAAACAGGATCCCCTACTTCTCCAACATCTTCGCCCCCTGTGAATGGATGAATTGATAAAGAAAATGTGCTCTGTGTGTGTGTACCTGTGTGTGTATGTATATGAATGTGTGATTACATATAAACACAGATATACAGAATAATATTCAACCATAAGAAAGAAGATTCTGCAATTTACAATAACATGGATTGAACTTTAGGATATTATACTAAGTGATATAAATCAGACAGAGAAAAACAAATACTCTATGATGCTACTTGTATGCAAAATGTTAAAAAAACAAACTCAAAACAACAGAGAATAAAATGGTGGTTCAAGGCAGGGGAACAGGTGGATTAGGGAGATATTGTTTAAGGGCACAGACTTGCAACTAATAGATAAATAAGTTCTAGAGATTTAATGCACTGCATAATGATTATAGCTAATTGTATTACAAATTTCAAAGTTGCTGAGAGACTAGATTCTAATTGTTATCACCACAAAAAAAGAAATTATAATTATGTGACATCATAGAGATGTTAGATAATGTTACGTTGGTAATCTTATTGCAATATATAAATGTATCTAATCAGCACATGTACACCTTAAACTTACAGTATTGTATACCAGTTACCTCTCAATTTTAAAAAGTTAAAAACAAACAATAACAGGGAATAAGAAATAATGAAAACACAACACAAGTAGAAGAAAAAGTATGAGATAGCAGAAATAATTCTATATATCTCAATAATCACTCCAAAATTAAAGAATCAAGTGACTAGATGAATAAAAAAATAAGACCCTATTATATGTTGCCTATAGTAGACTCATCTGATTTAAAATAGGACAGAGGTTGATATATTATTCAAGTAGAAACTAAAGGAAAGTGTCAGAGAAAGTTGATATCCATGCACCAAAGAAGGAAAATTGAAGCCTTATCTCACATTATACAAATAACCACAAAAATAAATTAAAAATTTGAACATAAGACCTCAAACTATAAAACTAACAGAAAATTACATAAGGAAGGTACTTATTGACATTGGTCTAGGTAATGATTTTTTAAATATGCCAGTACAAGCATAAGCAGCAAAAATGAAAATAGACAAAAACATTGCATCAAACAAAAAAGCTTTGTCACATGAAAGGAAACAATAAACAAACAAACAAACAAAAAACCTATGAGATGAGAGACACTTGCAAACCTATAAAGAACTATTAAAACTCAACAGCAAGAAACAAATAACCTGATTTAAAAATGGTCAAAACAGTATCTACCAAAATGGAGTACACACTACACACTATAGTCTGGCACCTCAATTTTTGTGGCTGCCCTGAGAGGATCGCCTTTATCTTTGGTGGCCAGTCAGGTATATGCCTGTGGGTTATACTGGATTCTAATTAACAAACAAATAAAAAAGATTTTTTAGCAACCACCACTCTCAGGGCACATGAAAAGGTAAATTAGGAGCTCAGACTTTCTGTGAAAGAGGCCTATTATCTAATAATTGATGCAGTTTGAGTAACAGGCTTCTAATTAAACACATAGCTAAAGGCAGACTGTAATTCTTTCCAGAGATCTCAAAAAAGCAGTAATTGTCAATGTGTTCTCCCTCTGACATGTTCTCCCAAAGGGGAGATCTTATACACATCTGATGCCTTGGTCTTTATGCTGGTTGCCCTGATTTTGGTGAGTGCTACTCAGGAGATATTCACCAGTCCTGGTGTTCAGAGGGTCTTGTGTTCCTGGTTCTCCAGGATTCTAACAGTCATAACAGTTCCTGATAGGCTACAAACCCCAAGAGACTGCACGAACAACAAACTAAAACACAACTCTGGTCCTTCTTTGAATGAGGCCTATTTACCCTGGAGCCTCAGTCTGAAGAACTTCAGGTTTGACACAAATTTTGGGTCTATGGAGTAGCTCTAATAAACAAGCTGGTGGATACTCTCTTTGTGTTTCCTTCTGCCCGACTATAGCTTTCTGGTATCTCCCAGAAAATAGCTTATATAATTCTATGGTGCCCCTATTTTTAGATTGCTGCCCAGGAGATACCTCCAGATTGCCTGGGTCTGTGACCAGTAGGGATTATGCTTATGAACTCACATGACTGTGCATATTTGCCTACTTTAAGACCTGCTGACTGGGGGCCTATCTAACAACCAACATGAGTCTAAGTGCTGTGATCCTCCACTTTGTAATCTGACAGGTCTTGGCACACCCTTAGAACCTGGGAGCTATTAAAAAGTAATATGTTGTTTGGGAAATCACAATGTTTTAAAAGACAACAAAGAGCTAGGAAAGCAGTGAATTATAAGATTCATCTACTATAAGATGCCACTACTTCAAGACTGGAAGAGGTAGTTATTTCATCTAATGCATAAAACCAACACAATGAGTCAGAAAAATTAACAAATGAATACTTTCCAAACAAAAGAAGATAAAACTCAGGAGAAAACAAAAATAAAACACTTGATTAAATGGAGATAAGTAATTTACCTTAAAATGTTCCAAGTAATGGTTATGAAGATGCTAACTGAACTTGGGAAAATAATGGATAAATGCAATGAGAACTTCAAAAAAGAGAAAGAGAATATTTAAAAACAAAACATAACACCATAAAGTCAAAGAGCTGAAGAATGCAATAACTGAAAGAAAAAAATCACTAGAAGGATTCAACAAGTGACTAAGCCCAATAGAAGAAAGAACTAGTGAACGCAAAGACAAAGCTGTGAATTCACCCAGTGAGAGCAGTAACTAGAAAAAAAAGTGGAAAAAGTTGAAGATAATTTAAGGGATATATGAGACAACATCAAACAAACTAACATTCAAGTTATAGAGGTCCCAGAGGAAGAGACAGAAAGGGGCAGAAAACTTTGAAGAAATAATGGCTGAAAACTTCCCTAACCTAGTGAAGAAGATAGATAACCAGACCCAGGAAGTCCAGAAAATTACAAAATTAGATAAACCTAAAGAGACTCACATGAAGACAGATTATCATCAAAAGGTCAAAAGTTAAAAATAAGAAGAGAATATTAAAAATACCATAAGGAATATAGTCAATGGTATTGTAATAGTACTGTATGGTGACAGATGGTAGTTATCACAGTATATCATAACACATAGAATTGTCAAATCACCATGCTGTACCCAAAAACTAATGAAACACCATGTCATCTATATTTCAATTTAAAAAAGTAACAAGAGAAAAACAACTTGTTACATACAAAGGAACACCCATAAGACTATCAGTAGATTTTTCAGCAGAAACTTTGCAGGCCATACTAAATTGGCATAATATATTCAAAGAGCCAAAACAAACAAACAAAAAACAAAAAGACAAAACTTTCCAACTAAGAGTACTCTATACTGCAAAGTCGTCATTCAGAACTGAAGGAGAGGTTGACTTTTCCAGACAAGGAAAAGCTAAAGAAGCTTATCAACACCAAACCAGTCTTGTGAAAAATGTTAAAGTGATTTCTTTAAGCTGAAAAGAAAGGGTGGTCATTAGTAACAACAATAACCACAACAAAACATATAAAAGAATGAATTTCACTAGAAATATATATAGTAAAAATCATGTATTAGTCACATAAAGCTAGTATGAAGGTTAAAAGACAAAAGTAGTAAAAGTAATTATAATTATAATTAGTTAAGGAATTTTCAAGATAAAAAGATATATAATGTAAGGGCTCCTGTGTACCTTAGCTAATTAAATCTCTCACTCTTGGTTTTGACTCAGGTCATGATCTCAGGATCCTGAGATCTAGCCCTGTGCTGGGCTCCATGCTTTGTGTGGAATCTGCTTGGAATTTTTCCCTCTTCCTCTCCTCCCCCCTCCATCCTTCCCCTGAACAGGCTCACTTCCTCTTTCTCTCACTATGTCTCCACCTTCCAGATTAATTAATTAAAAATTAATTGAAATATATTTTTAAAAGATGCATAATGTGCTATCAAAAACTTAAAACATAGGCACCTGGGTGGCTCAGTCAGTTATGTGCTTGCCTTTAGCTCAGGTCACGATCCCAGAGTCCTGGTATCATCTCACACTGAGATCCCTGCTCAGTGGGGAGTCTCCTTCTCCCTCTGCTTCTGCACCTCTCACAGCTTTTGCTCTCTCTCACTCACCCTCTCTAATTAAAAAAAAAATCCTTAAAATATGAGATTAATTAGAATGTAGTGCTTCAGAATGTGGTTTAATTTAAGTTGTTATCAACTTAAAACAGACTATTGTATCTTATTATACATAAGGTTCAAATAGGCAGAATAGAACTGCAAGGCAGAATTCTAAAGTAGACACACAAAGATAAAGAGAAAGGAATCTAATCATACCACTAAAGAAAATCATCATACTACAAAGTGAGAGAATAAGAAAGAAGAACAAAGAATCAACAAGAGAGCCAAAAAGAATTAACATATGACTTCATTTAAGGAAATCAAAGAAGACATAAACAAATGAAAAGCCATCTGGTGTTCATGGAATGGGAGAATCTAATATTGTTAAAATGTTAATAATACCCAAAGCTATCTGTAGATTCAATGCAATTCTTCAAAAAACAAAAAAACAAAAAAAACCCTGTTTTTAAAGATTGTATTTCACTGACAAAGAGAAATACAGCTAGTGAGGCAACATAAGCAGGGGGAGTGAGAGAGGGAGACATAGGCTTCCTGCCAAACAGGGAGTCCAATGGGGGTCTTGATCCTGGGACTCTGAGATCACGACCTGAACCAAAGGCAGACCTTTAGTGACTGAGCCACCCAGGTGCCCCAATTCAGTACAATCCTTATCAATATTCTAATGGCATCCTTCACAGAAGGTAAAACAAAAATAAAAACAAAAAAACCCAAAACTATCCTGAGATTTGTATGGAACCACTGAAGACAATGATTAGCCAAAACAATCTTTGAAAGAACAAAACTGGAGGCATTATGCACCCTAATTAAAACTATATTACAAAGTTATTGTCATTAAAAAGTATGGTATTGGCATAAAAACAGACACCAAGATCAACAGAACAGAATAGTGAGCCAAGAAATAAATTTATGCAAATATGGCCAATTAATTTAACATAAAGGAGTCAAGGATATGGAAAGAGTTGCCACTTTTGTAGATGGTGCTGGGAAACTAGAACACTATATAACACTATATTCCCCAAAATAAACTCAAATTAGATTAAGCCCTTGAACATATGTCTTGAAGCCTTAAAACTCTCAGAAGGAAACACAGACAGTAAATTTACTGACATAGGTCATGGTGATGATTTATTGAATCTAACACCCAAAGAAAAATAAAAAATGTACAAATGAGACTACATCAAACTAAATATATTCTTCAAAGCAAAATCATCAAGAAAATGAAATGGTATCCTAGTAAACAAGAAAGAAATATTTGTAAATCATATATCTGATAAGGGGTTGATGTCAATATAAATAAAGTACTCATAAACTGAACAGCAAGAAATCAGATTAAAAAGGGGCAGAGAATCGCAAAAGAGCCAAAAAGAATTAACATATGACATTTTTGTGAATAATACATGCATATGGCCAATAAGCATATAAACAGAAGTTCAACATCACTAATCATCAGGAAAATGAAAATCAAAACCACAAGGAAATATCATTTCATACCCACTAGAATTTCCACAATAAAAAAAAAAGAAAGAAAGAAAAAAAGAAAGAAAGAAAGCCAAAACAAAATAAAAACAAGACATGACAAATGTTGGTGAGGATGTGGAAAAAACAACATGCTTGTGCACTGCTGGTGAGACTATAATTTGGTGAATCCATTACAGAAAGCAGTATGGTAATTCTTCAAAAAACTAAAAATAGAACTACCACATGATCTAGCAACTCCACTTCTGGGTCTTTGTCCAAAATAATGAAAATAAAATACTAACTTGAAAGTAATAAGCACCCCATGTTTGTTGCAACATTATTTACAACAGTCAATATATAAGAAAAACCTAAGTACCCATTGATGAATGAATGGATAAAAAAATAATGGTATTTATATAAAATCAAATATTATTCTGCCAAAAATTTGGTTGAAGTCTTGCCATTTTTGACAACAAATAGAAATAACCAACAGGTATAAAAACATACTCAACCTCACTATTCAACAAGAAAATGCAAACAATAAAAAAAAAATGGGAAAACTGGATAACTATATGTAACATTAAGAAGAGATCACTTGGGGTCCCTACGTGGGTAAGTGTCCAATTCTTGCTTTCAATTAAGGTCATGATTTCAAGGTCGTAAGATTGAGTCCCACATCAGGCTCCACACTGAACATGAAGTCTGCTTGAGATTCTTTATTTCTCTTTATCTAAAATAAATAAAGTCTTAAAACATAGATCAATTACTGTGAAGAGAATGAAAGACTTCCTATAGAACAATAGAGAATATTTACAAATCATGTATCTGATAATGGTTTACTACTCAGATTCTATAAAGAACTCTTCCATCAACAATAAAATAAAACCCCAAATTTAAAAAAAAATGGAAAAAAAAACTTAAGTAAGTAGAGGTTTCTTCAGAGAAGATATACAAATGGCCAACAATCACATAAAAATAAGCTAATCATGGTTTGTCATTCAAGAAATGCAAATTCAAACCACAATCAGGTATATGTTAACACTCACTAGGATAATCGTAATAAAACCACCAAACAGAAAATAATAAATCTTGGCAGGGAAAAATTGGAATCCTCATACATTGCAAGTGGGAATATAAAATGGTAATCCTGCTATGAAAATCACTTTTGTGACTTTATAATAATTAAACAAGAAAATTACCATCAGATCTAACAGTTCCCCTCTTATATATCTAAAATATTTTTTATTTATTTTTGAAAAGATTTCATTCATTATTAATTAATTAATTAACTAATTAATTAATATTTGAGAGAGAGAAAGAGCACAGGCAGGGAGAGTGGCAGAAAAAATGGGAGAAGCAGGCTCCCCACTGATCAGGGAACCAGACATGGAGCTCAATCCCAGGACCCTGAGATCATGACCGGGCCAAAGGCAAAGGCCTAACTGACGGAGTCATCCAGGTGCCTCTAAAATGTTTTTTAAACATATTTAAGCAAAACCTTCTTTTAAATGTGTATAGCACCGTTAATCACAATTGTAAAATACAGAAAACATCCAAATGTCCGTCAATGATAAATGGAAAGTTATTATATAGGTTTATAATAGGATATCATATCGCCATTTAAAAAATGAAATATGCATACACACTACAATGTGAGTGAATCTTGAAAGCTTTCTGTTAAATGAAAGAAACCAGATGCAAAAAGTCACATATTTTATAACACAATTTATATGAAATATGCAGAATAGATAAATTCACAGAGACTTGAAAACAGATAAGTGGTTTCCAGGGACTAGGTGAAAAAATACTGAACAGTGTCTGCTTGATGGGTAAAGAGTTTCATCAAGGGTTGTGAGAATATCTTGGAACTGGATAGAGGTGATAATTGTACATCATAATGAGTTCAGTAAGTGCCATACAATTCTACATTAAAAAAGGTTTGACTTTATGTCAAAAAGGTTTGACTTTTATGTCATATAAATTTCACTTCAATCAATAAAGAGAATCTTGAATAGTTTTACAAATACGGTAGATAGTGAGGATGCTTAAAATTTTCATTTCATTTATATGAATGCATTGTGTGAGTACACAAATCTGATTAACATTTGTGTGTTTTTGAGGGAATTTTACACTAACCAAACCACAAACCAGAGTCCTCCTACTATTGTTAATACTATTCTGAGCTTACATTTATTATCTACTGGGTGCTTTCCTTACATCATATTATGCAATTCTTAAAACAAAAGAAAAAGGTAGGTATTGCATTACCTTTATCTTAAATAAACAAAAAGGAAAGAGGCGTGAAATATTTTTCCTTTGTTATACAGCTCCTGATTGTCAAAATCACAACTTAAACTCAGTTTATACCTATAGCCTATACTGTCTTCATATTGGCACTCTGCCTCTTGTCACCTATTCATTAGCAAATTATATAGACTATTCTACTCTCTCTCC
Source organism: Spilogale gracilis (assembly GCA_004023965.1). Classification (NCBI taxonomy): domain Eukaryota; kingdom Metazoa; phylum Chordata; class Mammalia; order Carnivora; family Mephitidae; genus Spilogale; species Spilogale gracilis. The sequence continues at coordinate 88,249 of PITA01004897.1, read as the reverse complement.
CAATGTAAAATAATATTGTGTTTGATGGCTACAGTCAACAGAATTCTGAATTCAGGCATTCTTCCTGGCTTTAAAACATTTCTGGTGGCAGTTGAGGCTGGGGATTAACAGTACCAAATATTTTATAAGCTTGAAAAATGGTTACTTTATAGTGGTGCCAAGATTTGTGTTGCACTGTAGCCAAGGCGTAAGAATATCTATTTACTCTAAATGGCAGAGAAAGAACAAGCTAATAAAAGTACAACTTTCCTGGAGACAATAAATGCAGTTTTCTATGAAATGTTATGATGTGGATGACAGTGGGCAATTTAAAAGTCTGGTGTTAAAATATTTTGCCTTCTAACATCAGCTCAGATGTTAGGAAAAATTTCAGTCAAACTATTATGAATTTTACAGTATGTAAAATTATAAACATATAGTAATGCTTATTTATACGGCATCCATTTACCCACTAGAGGAGATACATACTATATTAGTATCTTGGAAATTATCTTGAGAAACTCTTAAATCTTAAATAATTTTCTGATTTACCGTTTAAGAAGTAGCATAGGGATGGTATTATGTGTATCTACTACCCTCATTTTTGAATGAAAATTGCAATATATTTAAGGCAATATGATTTTAACAATTAAAATTCATATAACTTAATTTAAACATGTGAAGAATATATCATATCTTGAAAATTAATAGAATTTTAACTACCATTAAAAATAGAGTTTATTAATAGGTCACTGTTCTCACACTGACAAAGTTCCTGTGTCAAACAGTATATCCATTTACACTGTTTTATTTATTTTATTATATTTTTTAAAAGATTTAATTTATTTACTTGACAGAGAGAAACACAACCAGAGAGGGAACACGAACAAGGAGAGTGAGAGACAGCAGCGAACCTGATTCGGAACTTGATCCTAGAATTCCAGGATCATGACCTGAGCTGAAGGCAGATGCACCCAGGTGCCCCTACGCTAGTTCAAATATAACTTTGTATGTTAAATCTAAAAGAAAACATTCTATTGCAGAAGGAAATATTTTATTTGGAGCATAACATGATCAGGATTCCACAGCAGAGAAATTATTTGCCTGTTTCTTGTGATTCCCTATTTCTCTTCACCATTACTATTTGTCGTATTGGGTGAAATTAATGATCTTGTGTTCTTAACAACTTCATTTGTAATCTTAAAGATGACTACCTATGAAACTGTTTAGTTTTCCTACTGTATTCCTTATAGAAGAACCCTATATATTTAAATAAATCAAAATAAATAGATATTATAGGAAAAATAATGTTTGTGCAGTCTCAATCATTGCTTTAAAATCTTGAGATATTTATTGCAGTGTAATTCACCTATGTGTAACATTTTTTCCTCATGCCTACTTTGACTTTTATCAATGTCCCAATTTTGTCATTTCTATATGCCACTTGTGTTACTTTTCATGGAATTATTTTTTATTTATCAAATGATATGCTCATAAGTATACATTACACAGAGAAAGAGAGAGAGAGAGAGAGAGAGAGAGAGAGAGAGTAACATACATACAGGAATGGAAAAATAATCTAAATATGATGTATTCCAGTCTGACATAGTTCTGCTCTAGGAGACAGGCACTATTACTGTTTAATTTATACTATTCAGGTAACTTTAACTACATGTATAGCTATATGCACAAATATTAACATAATTTAGGCATTCTCCTATAGCTTACACTTATTCATTCAATACAATGTTATGAGAATGAGTCAATATCAATGGTTAAGGATACATTTTTACGTCACCTTATGAAAATACTATAATTTATATATACTTTGATAATTATTACACTCATTCTAGTCTCTTACTACCACAGATGCTGCTTCCATAAACTTCAAGCATGTTTTACCCACATAAAAGGAAATCATCTTCAAAATTAAGTTTTGTCATCAACACTTAAACAAATTCTACAGTTCGAAAGGCTATGTCCAAATATCTTAAAAGGGGTGGGGCTATTTAGTTTTCTTCTTAGAATTACCCATTCATATTTTAAGTTAACTATTGCAAATAGAGATAAAAAAATTGAGTCTTACAGAATATTCTATTAAATTGTTATCCTGACTTCACTTTTTATATATAAATCCAAGGCTTAAAAGTAAACACCACTTGGGGAGAACAGGTTACTTACACAAAAGCAGAAGCCATCATGATAAAGATAGATATATTTTATAGTTTAGTTTTTGAACCCCCAAATATCACAAACTAAGGACAAACTAGTAGTCAGTAATAGTAATAAATATAAATTTACCAGACAGTTGTTTTAATTATAAAATGCTCCTAACATGTACTGAGTATTACTGAGAAAAAATCAAAACTGAGCAGATATATACAACTGTAAAATCATGATCTCATGTCTCAATTAGACCTTTAACAATGTTATTATCATCTAGTAACATCAGCTTAATCTTCCACTTGTCACCTCTGCTCTGCTCCATGCTGAATTTTTCTGATTCCATTTTCTTATCTCCTCAATCGCCCTGGCTTATCTTCTAATTCTTAGAAAAAAACAGAAGCCATTATATTGGGAAATCATTCATCTTCCAAACAACAGAATTATAAATGTACTGTGTTTGTGTATCTTTTTTAAAAATTAATATTTTTTTATTGCTCCTTAAAATGGCTAAGTTTTGTTCTGCCTAGAAAGTGACCCTAACTGAAATCCAGTCACACTTGGACCTGCTCCAACAAATGCTATTTTCTCTCTTTTGCATCTTCAGGACCTCCTTCTCCATAGGACCTTAGCAATCATGTATATTCTCACATTAGCAAATCATACAAAAATAAATAAATCCACACAACTCTCTCAGCCAAATATTTGCAATAGTTGTCTACATATACTGTCACATATCTTCAAATGATAAAATCCTCTGAAAACTTAAGTCCTGCTTTCACTTGACCAATTACATTTTGTTGTTACTTTTTGAATAAGTGTTTTCCTTGGAGTCTATAAAACTACACTGTTCTTGTTTGCCTCTTACTTCCCTTGGCTCCCTTTATATTATTATTTTTTTCTTTTTAGAATTTTATTTATTTGAGAGAGATTGCACATGAAAGAGAGCACCAGCAAGGTGGAGGGGCAGAAAGAGAGGGAGAAGCAGACTCCCCACTGATAAGGGAGCCCAATGTAGGGCTCAATCCGAGGACCCTGAGATCATGACCTGGGCTGAAGGCAGATGCTTAACTGACTGAGCAACCCAGGTATCCCTTTTTCATTATTTTAAAATTCAGCTTTGTTGAATCTAAATTCTTTGAGTTTTCATAGTGAAAAAGTCTTAATATTATATGTCTACCTCAGGAATTTTCCAGTCCAATACTAGGAGCCCCTAGGCCAGCCATATGTGGCAACTGAATATGTGAACTATGGCTAGTATGAACTGGGATGTGCTGAAGGGTTAAATATACATCATATTTTAGAGTATGTGAAAAAAATAAAAATATGTCCTAATATTTTATATTTTATATATGTTCCTCATATAAAGGGACCAAAGGATCTGGGTACCTTCCTTGTTCTGGATCCATTACCCATAATCATCTGCATCCAGCTGAAAGAAAGATAAAAATGAGTGTGGAAGAGATATAGTCAATTATTAAATGTCTCGGTCATTAAATGACTTAAGATGACATCCTAAAATTCTATTAGGTACAGCTCAAATACATGAAAGCACTGAACTTCAAGGAAGAAATATAGTGAAGTTGTAAGCACAGATTTTATTCAGCATTTTGCCTTCTTTTCAATAAGTAGGAAAGAGTTATACATGAACTGACTCATAATGGTATATTGGAAGCAAAATCATTTGTAAAGGGGTGCCTCAGTGACTCAGTCATTAAGCATCTGCCTTCAGGTCAAGTAATGATCCTGGGGTCCTGGGATCAAGCCCCACATCAGGCTCCCTGCTTGGCGGGAAGCCTGCTTCTCCCTCTCGCACTCCCTACTTGTGTTCCCTCTCTAGTTATGTTTCTTTCTGTCAAATATGTAAATAAAATCTTCAAAAAAATTGGTTAAATTCTACCAGATAAACATCAGCAAGAAACACAAAAATATAGAGTATAATGCAATAATAATAATAATAATGATAATAAACTAATGATGTACTATACATTGGCTAATTGAACATAATAAAAAACTTGTTCTAAAAATAATTAATAAAAAAACAAACAAACAAACAATAAATAGTATGGTACAAAGAGTATGTTAAATTAATCATATTCATTAAGGCTTTAAAACTGTCATATAAAAATAATTTATTTTATAAAATAATATGTTGTGATACATATCAGAGTATTAAAATAAGAAAAAAATCGTTTCAAAAAAGACAGCATATACTTAAAATATGGGAAGGAGAGGAAAAAAGAATAGGCTTAAACTTAAGATCATCAACTTAATACAGACAGCTTATTCAGTAGAGGTTATATACAAACCCAGTGGTAATCATATATTAAAAACCACTATAAATATAGAATGAATTGAAAGAAATCCAAATATATCACTAAAGAAAATTAGCAAAACATGAAAGAGACAAAGAAAAGATCAGAGAAAGTCTTTGGGAAAAACAAGAAATAAAATGGCAATAAAAATAATTATATCAATTATTACTTTGAATGAAAATGGGCTAAGTGTTCCAATTAAAATACATAGAGTGACAGATAAAAAACAAAAACAAATAACAAGACCCATCTATATGCTGCCTCCAAAAGACCAGTTTTTATTTTATTTATTTATTTTATTTTTATTTTATTTTATTTTACTTTACACTTTTTAATTTTATTTTACTTTACATTTTATTATTTTATTTTGTTTTATTTATAATTTTATTTTATAAAGACCCATTTCAGACCCAACAACACCTGCAGATTAAAAATGAGAGGATATTTGTCATGAAGAGATGTTAAAAAAATAATAATAGGAAAACTTATATTGAACAAAATATACTTTGGAACAAAGATTGTAACAAGACACAAAGGACACTTTAAAAAAATAAAGGGGACAACCAACAAATATTTAGAAGAATTATAAATATTTATGCACCCAACATAAGAACATATAAATACATAAAATAGTTAATAACAAACATAAGAGAACAATAATAATAGGGGACTGTAACCTTCACTCACAGCAATGGAGAGATCATCTAAACAGAACATCAACAAGGAAATGATGGCTTTGAATGACACACTGGATCAGATTGATTTAACAGATATATTCAGAACATTTTATCCTATAATGAAATACGCACTCTTTCAAGTACACATCAGACATTCTTCAGAATAAATAGCATACTAGCCCACAAAACAAACCTCAACGAATTGAAAACTATTGAATTCATACCATGCATATTTTTTTTTACCACAACAGTATGAAACTAGTGTCAACCATGAGAAAAAAAAAATTGGAAAAACTACAAATATATGAAGGTTAAATACATGCTATAAGCAATAAAGGGGTCAACCAGGAAATCAAGCAAGATATTAAAAAAGTGCATAGAAACCAATGAAAATTAATAAATTCCTAGAAATATATATAAACTATCAAAACCAAAACAGGAGGAAATAGAAAATTTAAACAGATCAATAACCAGAAAAGAAATTCAGTCAGTAATCAAAAAAGTCCCAACAAATAGAAGTCCATGATCCGACAGTTTCACAGGCTAATTCTACTGAGTGTTTAAAGAAGAGTTAATATCTATTCTTCTTATATTGTTCCAATAATAGAAAAGAAGGGAAACCTTTTAAATTCACTGTATGAAGCTAGCATTACACTTATTACAAAGCCAGATAAAAACACTACTAAAAAGGAGAACTAGAGGCCAATATTCCTAATAAACTTAGATAGAAAATTCTTGACAAAATATTAATAAACCAAATCCAACAATACATTAAAAGAATCATTCACACAATTAAGTGGGATTTATTTCTGGGTTGCAAATGTAATTCAATACATGCAAATCAATTTGACACATCATATCAATAAGAGAAATGATAATAGCCATATGATTGTTTCAACAGATGCAGAAAAAATATTTGATAAGGTACACTATCCATTCACAATAAAAACCCTCAACAAAATAGGCTTAGAGGGAACATGCCTCAACATAATAAAGTCCACATATGAAAAACCCATAGCAAACATTATACTCATTGGAGAAAAACTGAGAGAATTTACTGTTAAATGAGGAATAAGACAAGGATTCACTCTCACTGCTCTTATTCAAAATAATATTGGAAGTCCCAAGCAGACCAATTAGACAACAACAAGAAATAAGAAGAATCCAAACAGGGAAGGAAGAAATCAAACTTTAACTATAAGCAGATAAAATGATACTATATAAAGAAAAACCTAAGGCTTTTACCCAAAAATTTGTAGAGCTGATAAATGAATTTAGTACTCACAGGGTAAAAAAAAAAAAAAAAATCAATGTATGGAAATCTGTTGCATTTCTATACAGTAATAATGAAGCTGCAGAAATGAGAATTAAGAAAAAAAATCTAATTTCCAATTGGACCAAAAATAATAAGATGCCTAGAAATAAACCTAAGCAAAGAGGTAAAAAACTGTACTCTGAACACTATAAACACTAATGAAAGAAACTGAAGATGATGCAAAGAAATGTAAAGCCATTCTGTGCTCACAGGTTGGAAGAAAAATATTAAAATGTCTATACTACCCAAAGCAATCTACATATTTAAAGCAATCCCTATTAAAATGCCAATAGCATTCTTCAGGAAACTAGAACAATAAATCACAAAATTTGTATGGAACCACAAAAGTCCTGAATAGTCAAAGTAATCTTGAAAAACAAATGCAAAGCTGAGGCACCACAATTTTGGTCTTCAACTTCTATTGTAAAGCTACAGGAATCAAAACAGTACACTACAGGCACAAAAACAGAGACATAGACAAATAGAACAGAAAATTCCACAACTTAGGCATAACCCGCAATTATATGGTCAATGAATCTCCAACAAAACAGGAAAGAATATTCAATGGGAAAAATAATGTCTATTCAACAAATGGCATTGGGACTACTAGACAGCAACCTTCCAAAGAAGGAAATTGGACCACTTACTTACGTTACACACAAAAATAAATTTAAAGTGGGTTAAAGATCTAAATATGAGTCTTTTTCTTAAAGGTTTTATTTATTTATTTGAGAGAAAGAGAAGAGAGAAAGAGAGAGCATGGGAGGAAGGAGGATCAGAGGGAGAAGCAGACTACCCACTAAGTAGGGAACACAATGTAGGACTCAATCTTGGGACTCTAGGATCATCACCTGAGCAGAAGGCAGTTGCTTAAGCAACTGAGCTACCTAGGTGCCCTAAATATGAGTCTTAAACTCATGAAAATCCTAGAAGAGAGTACAAGCAGTGACCTCTTTGACATTGTTCAGAGCAACTTCCTTCTAGATACCTCTCCTAAGGCAAGGACAAGGAAAATAAAAATAAACTATTGGGACCTCAAAATTAAAAGCTTCTGCACAACAAGGGAAATAGTCAATCAAACTGAAAGCAACCTACTGAATGGGAGAAGATATTTGCAAATGACATCTCTGATAAAGAGTTAATATCCAAAATATGTGAGGCACTGATACAACTCAATACCCCAGAATAATTTCAAAAAATAAAAAATAATTTATTAATTTATTTTTAAATTAAAAATAAAATTAAAAAAAAGAGTAGAATACATGAACAGACATTTCTACAGAGAAGACATACAGATATCTAACAGACACATGAAAAGATGTTCATCATTCATCATCAGGGAAATGCAAATCAAAACTACAATGAAATATCATTTCACACATGTTAGAATGGCTAAAATCAAAACACAAGAAACAACAAGAGTTGGCGAGGATGTGGAAAAAAAGGAACACTCCTGCACTGCTGGTGGGAATACAGATTGGTGCAGCCACTGTGAAAACAGTATGAAGTTTCCTCAAAAAGTTAAAAATAGAACTACACTATGATTCAGCAAACCTGTTACTGGGTATTTACCCCCAAAATATAAAAATACTATTTCAGAGGGATATATGCAGCCCTATGTTTATTGCAGCATTATTTACAATGGACAAATTATGGAAGCAGACTATGTTTCCATCAACTGATGAATGGATAAAGAAGATGTAGTGTAGGGTGCCTGGGTGGCTCAGTGGGTTAAAGCCTCTGCCTTCAGCTCAGGTCATGATCTCAGGGTCCTGGGATCGAGGTCCGCATCAGGCTCTCTGCTCAAAAGGGAGCCTGCATCCTCCTCTCTGCCTCTCTGCCTAGTTGTGATCTCTCTCACTCTCTGTCAAATAAATACATAAAATATATATTTTTTTTAAAAAGAAGATGTAGTGTATATATACAATGGATTATTATTCAGCTTTAAAAAAGTATGGAATCTTACCTTTGCAAAAACATTGATGGAGCTAGAGAGTATAATTCTAAGCAAAGTAAGTCAGTCAAAGAAAGACAAATAGCATATAATTTCACTCATATGTGGAATTTAAAAATAAAAAAAAATGAAATAGTTAAAAAAGAGAGAGAGGGAGACAAGCCAAGAAGAGACTTTTTTTTTTTTAAATTTTATTTATTTTTTTGACAAAGAAACACAGCTAAAGAGGGAATAGAAGCAGGGGGAGTGAGAGAGGAAGAAGCAGGCTTCTGGCCGAGCCGGGAGCCTGATGCAGGGCTTGATCCCAGGTCTCTGGGATCATGACCTAAGCTGAAGGCAGTCGCTTAACCAACTGAGCCACCCAGGCATCCCCAAGAAAGAGACTCTAATTATAGAAAATAAACTGATGATTGCCAGAGGGTATATTGGTGGAAGTAAGGGTATAATAGATGAAGGAATTAAAGAATGCATTTGTTCTGATGTGTACAAGTTAATGTATAGAATTGTTGAATCACTATATCATACACTTGAAACTAATATAGCATTGTATGTTAACGATACTGGGATTAAAATTAATAAAATTAAATAATAATTTATTAATACCAGAAATATTAGAGGGGATATCAGTAAATATCCTCTGGACCAAATACACACACATAAACACACAGGCATTTCATATAAATAATGCTATGGACATCTCTTTGACTACAAACTTTGTAACCTAGGTGTATTGGGACAAATCTTTGCATTACAAAATGTCCTAAAACTCACTCAAGAAAAAAATAAATAATCACAATAGGCCTATATCTATTAAAGACACTTAATCATTAATTAATAATCTTCCAAGGAATAAAACAACAGGCTATGATTGAGTTACTGGTAAACTTTACCAAACACTGAATATGAAATTTTATCAATTTCTACAATCTTTTTCAGAAGGTAGAAAGAGAAGAAATATTTCCTAACTCATTCTGTAAGACCAACATTACTCTCATATCAAGACCAAATGAAGGTATTACAAGAAAAGGACTACAGGCTAATATGTCTCAGGACACAGATGCAAAAATCCTCAATAAGATATTAGCCAAAAATCCAACAATGTATAAAAAGAATTATATACCACAGGCAAGCTGACTTTGTCCTAGGTAAGCAAAGCAATTTCAACATTTGAAAAACAATATCTACAACATACACAAACTGAAAAGGAAAATTCACTGATCACATTGGTATATTCAGGAAAAACATTTGATAAAATCAAATATTCATTCATAATAAAAGCTTTCAGTAAAGTAAAATTAGAGGGAAACGTTCTCAATGTCATAAAGAATATTTTTAAAATTTCTATAGTTAACATTCTACCCAAAGGTAAGAAACCAGAAACTTTCTAGTAAGATCAGTTGCAAATGAGAATGTCTTCTCTTATACTTTGTTTGAATATTGTAATGGATAACCTGGGTAATGCAATAAGAAAAATAAATGAAAAGTATCTTGCTTGGATGATAACATATCAAACTGTCTTTGAAGATGGCATGAAGGTCTGTGTAGAAAAATCCATAAAAATTAACAAAAAAAATCCTGTAATTCAGAAGTGATTACAGTAAGGTTATACAATCTGAGTTTAATTATCAAAGTCAATCTCTTTCCCATATATCATCAATAAACAGGTGAACTTAAAATTAAAAACATGCCTTTTACATTAATATCCTCAAAATGAAATACTTTGCATAAGTCTGGCCAAATATGTCCAAAATCTGTATGAAGAAAGCTATAATATTGTGATGAAAGAAAACAAATGAGAAATGCTTATATGTGGGAATATTCCATGTATATAAATAGAATCACAATGTTGTCAGGATATCAGTCCTTCCCAACTTGACCTATCTATTCAGTGAAATTTTATTCAAAATCTAACCAATTTGTAAATATTGCCTGATTAATTCTAAAGTTTAAATGAAGAGGCAAAAGACTGGAACAGCCAACAAAATACTGAAGCAGAGGGCAAAGTCAGTGGATTGAGCCTTACAGACTTCGAGAATTATTATAAAGCTACAGTAATTAAGACAGTGTGGTATTGGCAAGGAATGGACAAACAAATCATTGGAAGAGAATAAGAGCCCAGAAATCGACCCTCATAAATATACTCAACTGATCTTTGACAAAGGAGCAAAGACAATACGATATAGAACAAATAGTCTTTTCAATAAATTGTGCTGGGACAACTGGGCATTCACATTCAAGTATCTGCATCTAGATACAGACCTTATACACCAAAAATAATAATTCAAAATAGATTGCATACCTCCATGTAAACATGAAACTATAAAACTCCTATAAGATAACATAGAAGAAAATATAGTTGACTTTGGCTTTGGTGATAACACTTTAGATATTATATCAAAGACAAAAAGAATACTTGCTAAGGTAGACTTCATCAAACTGAAAATTTCTGCTTTGCGACAGACAATGTCAAGAGAATGAGAACACAGGTCACAGAGTGGGGGAATAGATTTATAAAAGACATATCTAATAAAAGACTATTACTCAAAATATACAAAATACTTAAAACTCAATTATAAGAAAACAATCAAATTAAAAAATGGGCCAAATAAGTGAACAGACACCTCATCATGTAAGATCTACAAATGGCAAATAAGCATAAGAAAAGATTCTCCACACTGTATGTCACCAAGGAAATGCAAGTTAAAACACCAAGAAATATCACTACATACCTATTTAAAGAGACAAAAATCCAAAATCTGACTTTATCAAATCTGAAGAGGTTGTACAGCAGCAGGTGGTGGTGGCAATTTATTTATAGTTGGTTGGAATGGCAACATATGAATCACCACTACAGAAGACAGTTGGGCAGTTTCTTACAAGAGTAAACATACTCTTACTATTTGATTCAGCAATTTCACTCTTTAGTATTTACCTAAAGGATATAAAAACTTGTGTCCAGAGAAAAACCCACTTACATGTATCCTGCAGCTTGATTCTTAGCCAAAACTTGTATTCAATCAAAACTGTGGGAACTACGCAAGTTCAGAAACGTGGAGTATATATAAAAACTCTGTACCTTCTGTTCAATTTTGCTGAAAGTAAAACTGGTCTAAAAATAAGTTTATTTAAAAAATCAAAGTATTTGACCAAAAACTTATAAAATAACCACTAAAATATACAGCAACCTATAGGTTAAAATGACATAGTAAAATTAAATGCTAATTAATAAGAAAAATAAAAATAATTCTTGAGAATAATTGATATGTGAGTCCACTTTCAGTAATCTTCAAGAAAAAGTCTAACATGTACTATAAGCAATAATATAATATCTAAAATATAAAATGTACAGAGATAGTATTTTATTTATATAGTAACAATTTTGAAAAAGCTCAATGTTTAAAAATGTTAATGCAAATTTGTCATTTACTAAATGTGAATTATCTAATGGTTTGCTGTTATTTTATGACATAAAATGGGAAGGGTAATTCTAAGTATATTAAAATAATTATATATGTAGACTCATGTGAGGGTGGGGTGCCTGGGTGGTCCAGTCAGTTAAGCACCTGCTTTTGGCTCAGGTCATGATCTTAGGGTCCTGAGAAAGAGTCCTGCATCAGGCTCCCTACTCAACAAAAAGTCGGGTTCTCCCTCTCCTTCTCTCTCTGCCTCTCCCTTTGCTTATGTTCTCTCTCAAATTAAAAAAAAAAAAATCTTTAGGTTGGTGTGAGGTGATATCATAATTTTGATTTGTATTTCCCTGATGATGAGTGATATTGATCATCTTTTCATGTGTCTGTTAACTATCTGAATGTCTTCTTTGAAAAAAAATGTCTAGTCATGTTTCTTAACTTGATTCTTTGTTTCTTAGGTCTTGAGTTTGATGAGCTCTTTATAGATTTTGGATACTAACCCTTTACCAGAAATGACATTTGCAAATATCTTCTCCCAGTCTATAGGCTGTATTTTAGTTTTGTTGATTGTTTTCCTTGTTGTGCAGAAGCTTTTTATATTGATAGAGTCCCAATAGTTCTATTTTTTTCTTTTATTTCCCCTGCGTCCAGAGACATGTCTAGTAAGAAGCTGCTACACCAAAAAAAAAAAAAAAAAAAAAAAAAAAGAAGCTGCTACATCAGAGATCAAAGATGTTGATTCCCATGATTCCCATGTTTTCCTCAGGATTGTGATGGTTTCCTGTCTCACAATTAGAACTTTCAGCCATTTTAAATTTATTTTTGTGTATGCTTTAAGAAAGTGGTTCAGTTTCATTTTTATGATGTTGCTGTCCTGTTTTCCAACACCATTTGTTGAAGAGGCTGTCTTTTTTTTCATTGGATATTCTTTTGTTTTGTCAAAGATTAGTTGACCATATGGTTTTGGTCCATTACTGGGTTCTCTATTCTGTTTTATTTATGCATGATGAGATACCTCCTCACATCTGTCAGAATGGCTAAGATCAACCACACATGGAAAAAAAAAAAGATGTTGGCATGGACGTGGAGAAAGGGAAAGCCTCTTATACTACTGGTGGGAATGTAAAGATGTGTAGCCACTCTGCAAAACAATATGGAGTTTCCCCAAAAGTTAAAAATAGAACTTCCTTATGATCCAGCAATTGCATTACTAGGTATTTACCCAAAAGATACAAAAACACAGATACGAAGGATATATGCAATGTGATGTTTATAGCAGCATTATCAATAGCCAAACTATGGAAAGAGCCCAAGAGTCCATTGACTGATGAATGGGTAAAGAAAAGGTATATATATTTCACTTAGCATAATATACTCTAGTTCCATTCACATTGCTGCAAATGGCAAGATTCCATTCTATTTGATGGCTTCAGCCATTCTACTCTTGAAACTAGTATTGCACTATGTTAACTACCTAAAATTTAAATTAAAAGTTGGAAGAAAAAAATAGCAACCATAAAAAGAAAACACTCAAAAATTGCTGGTAGAAATGTAAAATGGTGTAGTTACTATGGAAACAGTTTAGCATGTCCTCAAATAATTAACAAGATGACTCAGAAATTTCATTTCTAGATATATATTTGTAATATTTAAAAGGCATATTCAAACAAAAACTTATACATGAGTGTTTATAGCAACACTACCCAGTAGCCAAAATGTGAAAACAAATCAAATGTCTATCAATGGATGACTAGATAAATAAAATGTGACATATCCATATTATGGAATACTATTTGGCCAAAAAAGGAAAGAAATATTCATATGTGCCTGCCTTTTATAACATGGATGAGCCTTGGAAACATTATTCAAAGTGAAAGAAGCCTGTAACAAAAGCATATATATGTTAGGATTCTACTTATATGAGATACCCAGAATAGGCAAATCTACAGAGACAGTAAATAGATTAGTATTTGCTTAGGGAGGGGTATGGGTGGATAAGGGAATGAAACTAGAGTATAGCATCTCTCATTAACATGATGAGAATGTTCTAAAATTGACTGTAGCAATGATTTTACATATCTATGAATATAATAAAACCATTAATCATGCAATTATTTTATTTATTTATTTATTTATTTATTTATTTATTTATTTATTAATAAAGATTTTTTATTTATTTGACACAGAGAAACACAGCCAGAGAGGGAATACAAGCAAGGGGAGTGAGAGAGGGAGAAGCAGGCCTCTTGCTGAGCAGGGAGCCCGATGTGGGACTCGATCCCGCGTCTCTGGGATCATGACCTAAGCCGAAGGCAGTCACTTAACCAACTGAGCCACCCAGGCACCCTATTTTATTTATTTTTAAAGATTTCATTCATCTATTTGACAGAGAGAGACACATCCAGAGAGAGGGAACAGAAGCAGAGGTTGTGGGAGAGGGAGAAGTAGGCTCCCTACCGTGCATGGAGCCCAACTGGGGACTTGACCCCAGAACCCCAGGATCATGACCTAAGTCAAAGGTAGACATTTAATGACTGAGCCACCCAGGTGCCCCTCATTATCCATTTTAAATTGGTGAACTAAGTGGCATGTGAATTACATGTCAAGAAAGATTATTTTAATTATGTATTTATGTAACAAATTTTAAAAGAAACTTCCGTTTCTTTTTTTCCTCTGAATTATGAAAGGTATTGTATCAAAGATCTACAATTTTTAGCAAATTACATTGAGCTTTAATTTATGTTTATTTTCTCACAATTTTTTGTTTCATAATGTGTTTATTTTTCAAACTAACTTCTCGCTTCTCTATTCCTTAGGGAATTAAGCAAGTTTCATGCATGTTGTTGGCAAGTTCACTGTTTCACATGTGGATGTTGTGTGGTACTATTGTCTGGGATACCTGAGTATGCTTCTCCAAAGGCCTTGGTACATACTACTTTACATGGCAGCTATGTTTCAGGAAGGTCAAAGTAGAATTTCTAAAGCCTCTTGAGTTCTTGATTTGGAATTGATGCAAAGTTACTTCTGCCATATTGTAATGGTCAAAAATTTCACAAGAATGATCTAGATATATTTGTAGAAAAATTTCACTTCTTGATGAGAGAAAGAGAAGAGTCACAGTGCAAAACCAAGAGCCAATAGTCACTATAGGCAGACTCCATAATAATTGACTCTAGTAGACTACACATTTTGGGAATTCTCAGAGAGATTACAGGTTACAAAGAATTGAAAAGCTCTGCTTTGGGGAGGTTAAAGGTGGGAGGTTAGTAAATAGTGGAAAGGAAATAAAAACTTTCACTAAGATGCTTATCTATAGATAACATTCCTACAATAGGAGGGTTAATTTTTTTCATATTGATAATATTTATGCATATGAGACAGAATATGCTAACATTAGACAGCTGACTGAACACTTGGCTCTGATCTCACTATATTTTAGTCAGCCTACTACTCCATATTGAGGCTATTCTTACGGATTACTGCTTGCAATCAGCGATAATGTCATTCATTTGAAAATAAATATGGTGCTTTGAGTTGTTAAATTGTATGAGATACTACTTACTCATGATGCTAAAAAATGAAAGAAGTGGAAAAAGTAATGGAGAAAGAAAGAAAAAAATCAGAGAATATTCTTACAGGATAAGGACATATAAAAATAGCTTGTTAAAATAAAGCTCTACCAATATCTATTAATTTAAGATATGTAGTTTATGGCAAATAACTAAGCAATCTCCTATAACAACAATGCTATTTCTAATTATTCTTTTCCCTTTGGACCATGAAAAGTGTCAAAATAATGTTTTGAATTTTTATGAGGTGATTGGGGCAGGAAGCTAACATTTTCTGAAAGAGGGTTATAGAACAAATGAAGCAGAGAGCTAAATCAAACTAGCAGGATGATTTAAATAGACATATAGTTACTGCAGAAAAATTATTCATCTACAATAGTTACATATGTCAATTTCATATCTACATATATATTTACATATTTTTATAAATATGCCTGTATTTTACATATATATTTCAAATCTATTTTAAAATTCATGGTTTAAACAATTATTGCTAACAAGTAAGTGTCATCTTTCAAAAACCAAAACCAAGATATATGTAACTACATATCTGTATCCAAATTATATATAAAATAAAATTACACGCAGGTAACAGTGTTAGGTGTGTTTTGTGTTATCTAAAACTCATAATATTAACATATATGTATATGTATGTGAAATATAACCTGGATATCCTTGAGAATTTTATTTCTACTATTTTTATGTCTCATTATTATATGAAATTTAAACTTAATTCCTTAAATTTCAACATGTCTGCCTCAGAGGTCAGAGTACAAGCAACCCCAAACTGAAGTGACAATCCTGCATCTCACAATTAGAACTAAGTAAAAGAAGGGTTCCTGGCTAACTCAGTGGGTAAAGGATGAGATTTGATCACTATATTTTAGTCAGCCTACTTCTACTCCATATTGAGGCTATTCTTACAGATTACTGCTTTCAATCAGCGATAATGTCATTCATTTGATCTAGACCATGAAAAATTCAATTTTTTTTTCTTTCTCGCTCTCTCTCTCTCTCTTTTTTTTTTTTTTTTTTTTTTTTTTTTTTTTTTTTTTTTTTTTTTTTTTTTTTTTTTTTTGGTTGGTGACCTTTATTGCATCATTCTGAGGCCAGCATAGTCTCACCTTGGAAGATTTACGGTGGGAAAATGCAGTGGCCGGCCCTCTTCTACTCCGGGCGCCACCCATCCCATCCGCCATCCGTCCTGCTCCCCTGTCTAGGCTGCATTTAGCCCTTGAAGGTGTCCATGTGACTGAGGTTGGACCCAGAGTGTTAGGGAGCTCTGCGGGGGCCTGGAAGCGCCAGGTGGGTGCGAGGGTGAGTCTATGCCTTCTTCCTACTACTGCGCTTCTTGCTGCGGGATTCCATTAATTTCTGGGAACAAATCTTAAGTGTCACACAGCTCACCACGTCAGTGTGAGTATATGTGTGTGTGTCTGTGTGTACTGTATATAGGTCCACTGTATTATATATAATAGTTGAATGTATAGATTATGTTTGATATGAAATTGCTATTATTGAATAGTTTGTGCACCTATCAAAAATAACTTTCTAAGAAAACAAAACAATCCTATTGGCACTTATTAAAAAATAAAAATCAACTTATTGCCATCTTAAATCAAATCTACCTACAACTGGAAATACAAATATACAAAACAATAAACATACAATGAACAACAGAGCCACATGCACTCATAACCAAATGTATTTTAAGATATTAAATTTCATCTTTCACTTAATTCTTTCTACCTCATTTTAAGTAAAGCTTTTCGATTTTTTGCATTAAGAATTGCCTTAGGGTTTAGGATAAGTCCTAAGAAGGGAGCATGGTAAGCAAAAATAAATCTGAAAGAGCAGATTTTTTGCAAAAAGCTTGAATTAAGTGAAGGAGATTCGTTAGGTGTTTTAAAAATGATTGCCTTTCCTGGCACGTGTGCAGCTCAGTTGGTTAAGCATCCAATTTTGGCTCAGGTCATGATCTTAGGGTCCTGCAATTGAGGCCCACATCGGGCTCTCTGCTCAGTGGGGAGCCTGCTTCCTCCTCTCTCTCTGCCTGCCTCTCTGCCTGCCTGTAATCTCTCTCTCTCTCAAATAAATAAATAAAATCTTAAAAAAAAAAAAAGATTGCCTTTCAAAAGCAGGCAACTTGAAGAGATTTCCAAGGATAGATGGGTCCCAGTTTTGTAGGTCTCAGAAATAGCTGGCATTCAAGCCATGCTTCAAGGCATGACATAAGGAGGTATGCTAGACCTCTTAGAGAAACATTGAAACTTGGCATTTAGGAAGGTAGAATTAGGTAAAATTTGCCTTACCCAAACCTGGAACAGAATTGGCAGGGTTTCCAAAGAATACTCCAGAGATGAACAAAGATGCAGTAGAGGATGCCTTAAGATGGAGGTCATCCTTTGGTGTTGCTCTTCACTTGGTGGGAAGAACAGAAATGAAGAAGGTTGTGGGAATGTGAAGATAGTATAGAGGCTTTAGATAAAGTTATTATTTTATTTAAAATAACTTAGCCAAAGCTGTTATTAAGCCAAGAAGAGATGTCTAACAGGCAGGCAAATCTATGAAACAAAAGATCAAAGGCAACTCTAGGAATGTCATTTGGGGAACTGTTTTGTAACATGTCCTAATACCCAGGCAAATCTGATCCATAAAAATGATTGCAACACTATTGTAAAATATTAATTATTGTTTTTTTTTTCATTTTTTTCCATTATAGAACATAAGGAATAGAGCAGAAGACCATAGGGGAAGGGAGGGAAAACTGAATGGGAAGAAATCAGAGAGGGAGTCAGACCATGAGAGACTGGACAGTGGGAAACAAACAGGGTTGCAGAAGGGAGACAGGTGGAGGATGGGATCACAGGGTGATACATATTGAGGAGGGCATGTGTTGTGATGAGCACTGGGTGTTATATACACCTAATGAATTGTTGAACACGACAACAAAAACTTATGTTGTACTATGTGTTGTCCAACTGCAAATAAAATATTAACTAAAAATGACTTCTTGTAGGGTTCTGACAATGCAAATTTCTATTCCCTGTGTAACATTTTCTAAGAAATGCTAATTTCAAAACTCAGTATCTGTACTGTTTG
Organism: Spilogale gracilis; assembly: GCA_004023965.1. Taxonomy (NCBI): domain Eukaryota; kingdom Metazoa; phylum Chordata; class Mammalia; order Carnivora; family Mephitidae; genus Spilogale; species Spilogale gracilis. The sequence continues at coordinate 69,765 of PITA01004897.1, read as the reverse complement.
CAGCCTCTTTAAAAAAACTTAATTTTTATGTTATTCACTTAATATCCCAAGAAAATAATAATCTAACTTCAATAAAATAACTCAAAATCTTTATTCATAACCATTCTTCACAAAGGAAAACACACACATATATTTTCACCCATGTGCACATACACACACATATAAGAGAAAGAACAGAAAGAAAGTTATCATTCATTAATTCCACAATCTCTTGCTTTTAAAACTATCATCATAGTTATTAATAAAGCCAAGGTAAAAATATACTTGTAGTTGCTATGCAGAGTTTAAATAATTTGAGAAAAGTTGGTACCAGGCTGTTAGCAAGTTCTGTAAGTTTCCTAGGAGTGGATTTTCTTAGAGAAAAAAAATATGTTACATTCCCTAATAAATAAATAATTAAGGTTATGGATTTATTTAATCAGGATGTGAAGATTTGACCTGGCCTCTTCAACCAAGAAATTAAAGGTCAATTGCAACACACTAAGTATGCTGTATATAGAAAGTAATGCACAGATAGAATTGCACAAAAGTGACCCTGCAATGACAGCACAATGTCTTTTTATCTGTAAAATGCCAGTCTTCATAATGACAACATTTAGCTGCCAATATATTAGCATTTATCATCCTTAATGTAAAATCAATATTTCAATGGAAGCTAATTACACTGGGCATTAACTAACAAAAACATCTTGTCTTTTCAAGTGCCCAAGAAATAAAAGGATGCTCCAGAACAAATCAGCTATGAGTTAATGCTAATTGGCCTGCTGGCAATTTATTTAGTTGTTACATGGGAGAGGTGATTTATTTCGATGATACAATTTTAATATTCTGCTGCTAAATGGGCAGAAGATTCCTTACATTCTGTTATTATAACTGATGAGTGGAAGATCTAGCTTTGAATATTTGGAGAAGTGAGGGTCCACGTAACATCCTAAAAAGAAGACAGGATGTCCACCACAGATGAAGGAACCCTCTTTAAAAAATTAATTTCAGTTAATTAACATCTAGAATATTATTAGTTTCAGAAGTGGAGTTCAGTGATTCACCAGTTGCATATAACACCCAGTTCTCATCACATCACTTGCTCTCCTTAATGCCCATTACCTCGTTACCCCATCCGCTGACACCCCCCCCCAAGAAACCTTCGGTTTGTTTTCCATGATTAAGAGTATCTTATGGTTGGGGCGCCTGGGTGGCTCAGTTGGTTGGGCGACTGCCTTCGGCTCAGGTCATGATCCTGGAGACCCAGGATCGAGCCCCACATGGGGCTCCCTGCTCAGTGGGAAGCCTGCTTCTCCCTCTCTCACTCCCCATGCTTGTGTTCCCTCTCTCACTGTGTTTCTCTCTGTCAAATAAATAAATAAAATCTTTAAAAAAAAAAAAAAGAGTATCTTATGGTTTGCCTCCCTCTCTGATTTCATCTTTTTTTATTTTGTCCCTTCCTTCCCTTGAAGGAACCCTTTTGACACAAGTAGAACAGACCAAAAGAAAATGTTGCTGTGTTGTTTTCTCCAAGATTTTTCATTTATTCCTTATTCTTCCTTTTTAAGACCTCTCCCACTAACCTCTATATTCCAATCACATATTTGGGCACACTGACAGACTTGGGGAGATTATAAAATATTATATTTCTAAATATCAGTATATACTAAAATATGAATGCAGAATCAAATCTATGCACAAAGTGAATATGTAAATAATCTATAATTATTTATTCCTTAAATAAGGGCTGTATTCCTTTCTGCAGACTCTAAGGGAGAATCTGTTTCTAAATTCCTTTCTGCATCCTCAAAGCTATCAATGTTGCATCTCTGATTTTCTTTCATACCCACATCTCCCTGACCCCAGACAGGAATGTTTCTCAGCTTTTAAGGGCTCGTGCAGTTAGACTGAGCCCTCCTGGACAAACCAGGAATACCTTCCATCTCAATTTCCTTAGTCTTTATCACAACTGCAGAGTCTGCTTTGTCACAGGTTCCAGGAATTAAGGTATGGATCTCTTTTTGTTGGTGTTGGTGGAATGGTAGTCACTATTTTGTCTATCACACTTAGATATTTTCAAGAGTGTATTTGCTACTCAGAAATCAGGAACTTTCAATAAACGTCTGCATGTCTAAATTTTTTCTCACTCTAAAGTAGATGCACAGTAAAGCAACAAAAGACACTGAAAAAGACTGACCCTGAGAAATCCATATAACTGCCATCACTGCTAATGATAAAGATAAAATGTGTTTATTCCCTTCCAAATCTCAAACTAATGCTTTTCAAGGACAAAACATACTCTGGATGAATGTGAGAGAGGGAAGGAGGGAATAGAAGGTAAAGACTCAGTACCAAAAGAAAGGTAACACTTGACAATTGGATTGAATTTAAATCATTAACATAGGTATGTCATGAGTCAGAATACTTAAAGCTTTGCAGAAGAACTTTTTTCAGTTATGTTTGAACTAAAATATGCTTCAAGTGTTAAGTGGTTAATATGTCTCAAATTATTAAAATACGAATTTATGTTTCTTTGGGTTTGTGTTTGCCAATTTGTTTTAAATAACCTCTGTTTGTGAACCTTTATTTTTGAGCACTACAATTCTCAGAGGAATATGAGCAATGCTATTAGATTACCAAATAAGTTCACTTTCCTAGCGATAGAACAAAGCTTTGAGTGGCTTTGAGCCTTTTGCAAATCAGTGGGCTCATGTCTAATTACCAAGACTGAAAGACAAGATTACCTTTTGTCTCAGGTACTTCTAGTAAGCTCATATATTTTTTGTCACGTTTCATGAAAATTTACAGACCCATGTGTCTAAATAAGCCAAATTCAGGGTGCCCAGGTAGCTCACTTGGTTGAGCATCCAGCTCTTGATTTAGGCTCAGGGGATGATCTCCAGGGGTTATGTGATCATTGCCCTCATTAGGCTCCATGCTCAGTTAGAGTCTGCGTATTCCTCTCCTTACTACGCCCGCACTTATGCACTCTATTTCTCTTTAAAATAAGGACATAAAATCCTCATTAAGCCAAACCAAACAAAACAAAACCAAAAACAAATGAAATAGGCCATTTTCAAAAGGGAGGACAGATTAGCATGCAACTTTTTTTTTCTTTTTTTTAATCTTATTTTTTTTTACTTTAAATTGATTTCATTTTTTCAGTGTTCCAAGATTCATTGTCCATGTCCCACACCCAGTGCTCCATGCAATAGGTGCCCTCAGTACCCCCCACCAGGCTCTCCCATCCCCAATCCTCTCCCTCCAAGTCCCTCAGTTTGATTCTTTGTCTCATGTTTCATTTCTCTCCCTGAATTACCCTACTTCCCATTTACTTTCCTTCTTCTACTGTCTTCTATATTACCCCTTATGCATCACAAGTAAGTGAAACCATGTGATACTTGACTTTCTCTTCTTGGCTTATTTCACTCAGCATAATCTCTTCCAATCCAGTCCATGTTGCTACAAAAGTTGGATATTCATCCTTTCTGATGGAGGCATAGTATTCCATTGTATATATGTACCACATCTTCTTTATCCATTCATGTTGAAGGGCACCTTGGCTCTTTCCACAGTTTGGCAATAGTGGTCATTGCTGCTATGAACATTGGGGTACATATGGCTCTTCTTTTCACTACAACTGTATCTTTGGGGTAAATACCCAGTAGTGCAACTGCAGGATCATAGGGTAGCTGTATTTTTAATTTTTTAAGGAATCTCCACATTGTTTTCCAAAGTGGCTGCACCAACTTGCATTCCCACCAACAGTGTAAGAGGGTTCCCCTTTCACCGCAGCCTCTCCAACACTTGTTGTTTCCTGACTTGTTAATTTTGGCCATTCTGACTGGTGTAAGGTGGTATCTCAGTGTGGTTTTGATTTGAATTTCCCTGATAGCTAGTGATGATGAACATTTTTTCATGTGTCTGTTAGCCATTTGTATATCTTCTATGGACAAGTGCCTCTTCATGTCCCTTGCCCATTTTTTGATGTGTTCATCTCCTTTTTGGATGTTGAGTTTGAGTAGTTTTTTATAGATCTTGGATATCAGCTCTTCGTCTGTAGTGTCATTTGCAAATTCCTCTCCCATTCCGTGGGTTGCCTCTTTGTTTTGTTGATTGTTTCCTTTGCTGTACAGAAGCTTTTTATTTTGATGAAGTCCCAAAAGTTCATTTTCGCTTTTGTCTCCTTCACCTTTGGAGATGTGTCTTGAAAGAAGTTGCTGTGGCCGATTTCAAAAAGGTTACTGCCTATGTTCTTTTCCAGGATTTTGATGGATTCCTGCCTCACATTGAGGTCTTTCATCCATTTCGAGTTTGCCTTTGTGTGTGGTGTAAGAGAATGGTCTAGTTTCATTCTTCTATATGTAGCTGTCCAATTTTCCCAGCACCATTTATTGAAGAGACTGTCTTTTTTCTACTAGATATTATTTCCATTTGTCGAAGATGATTTGACCATAGATTTGTGGGTCCATATCTGGACTCTCTACTCTGTTCCATTCATCTATTTCTCTGTTTTTGTGCCAGTAGCACGCTGTCTTGGTAATCACAGCTTTATAATAAATCTGAAGTCAGGTAACAAGATGCCCCCAGCTTTGTTTTTCTTCTTCAGCAATTCCTTAGTAATTTGGGGTCTTTTTTGGTTCCATATAAATTTTATGATTGTTTTTTCCACCACTTTGAAGAATGTTGGTGGAATAGTGATCAGAATGGCATTGAAATTATAGATTTCTCTGGGCAGTATAGACATTTTCACAATGTTTATTCTTCTGATCCATGAGCAAGGAATGCTCTTCCATCTTTTTGTGTCTTCTTCAATTTCTTTCATGAGTGTTCTGTAGTTCCTCAAGTACAGATCCTTGACTTCTTTGTTTAGGTTTATTCCTAAGTATATTATTGGTTTTGGTGCTATAGTAAATGGAATCGATTCTCTGATTTCCCTTTCTATATTTTCATTGTTAGTGTATAAGAATGCAACTGATTTTTGTGCATTGATTTTGTATCCTGCCACATTACTAAATTGTTGTATGAGTTCTAGTAGTTTGGGGGTAGAGTATTTTGGATTTTCCACATAGAGTATCATGTCATCTGCAAAGAGAGAGTGTTTGGCTTCTTCTTTGCCAAGCTGGATACCTTTTTGTTGTCTGATTGCTGTTGTTAGGACTTCTAACACTATGTTGAACAGTAGTGGTGAAAGTGGGCATCCTTGTCTTGTTCCTGATCTCAGAGGGAAGGCTGTCAGTTTTTCCCCATTGAGAATGATATTCTCTGTGGGTTTTTCGTAGATAGATTTTATGAGGTTGAGAAATGTTTCCTCTATCCCTAAAATTTGAAGACTTTTAATCAGGAATGGATGTTGTATTTTGTCAAATGCCTTTTTCTGCATCAATTGAGAGACCCATGTGATTCTTCTCTCTTCTCTTATTGATTTGTTCTATCACACTGATTGATTTGCAAGTGTTGAACCACCCTTGCATCCCTGGGATAAATCCCACCTGGTCATGGTGGATAATCTTTTTAATGTATTTTTGGATCCTGTTAGCAAGGATCTTGTTGAGAATCTTGGCATCCATATTCATCAGAGATATTGGTCTGAATTCTCCTTTTTGATGGGATCTTTGTCTGGTTTGGGGATTCTAGTAATGCTGGCTTCGTAGAAAGAGTCTGGAAGTTTTCCTTCCATTTCTATTTTTTAAAAGAGCTTCAGGAGAATAGGTGTTATTTCTTCTTTGAATGTTTGGTAGAATTCCCCAGGGAATCCATCAGGTCCTGCGCACTTGTTTTTGGGGAGGTTTTTGATCACTGCTTCAATCTCATTACTAGATATAGGTTTATTCAAATTGTCAAAGTCTTCCTGTTTCAGTCTTAGAAGTTTATAGGTTTCTAGGAATGTATCCATTTCTTCTAGTTTGTTAAACTTTTTGGCATATAATTGTTGATAATAATTTCTGATGATTGTTTCTATTTCCTTGATATTAGTTGTGATCTTTCCCTTTTCATTCATAATTTTATTAATTAGTTTTTCTCCTTTTTCTTTTGGATTAGTTTGGTCAACGGCTTATCAATCTTATTGATTCTTTCAAAGAACCAGCTTCTAGTTTCGTTGATGTGTTCTACTGTATCTCTAGTTTCTGATTCATTCATCTCTGCTCTAATCCTAATTATTTTCCATCTTGTGTGGGTGGTTGGTTTAATTTTTTGTTGATTTTCCAGTTCTTTAAGGTGTAATGAGAGTTGGTGTATTCGAGATTTTTCAATTTTTTTGAGTGAGGCTTGGATGGCTATGAATTTCCCCTTTAGAGCTGCCTTTGCTATATCCCATAGGTTTTGGATCGATGTATCTTCATTCTCATTGGTTTCTATGAAGTGTTTCAGTTCTTCTTTGATTTCCTGATTGATCCACAGATTCTTGAGCAGGATCGTCTTTAGCTTCTAAGTGTTTGATTTTCTTCTGAACTTTTTATGATGGTGGAGTTCCAGTTTCATGGCATTGTGGTCAGAGAATATTCAGGGAATAATCTCAATCTTCTGGTATTTGTTGATCCCTGATTTGTTACCTAGTATGTGATCTATTCTGGAGAAAGTTCCATGTGCACTTGAGAAGAATGAGTATTCTGCTGTTTTAGGGTGTAATGTTCTGAATATATCTATGAGATCCATCTGGTCCAATGTGTCATTCAAGGCTCTTGATTCTTTGTTGATTTTCTATTTAGATGATCTCCCCATTGCTGACAGTGGTGTGTTAAGGTCTCCTACAATTAATGTATTTGTATCAATATGATTCTTTATTTTGCTTAATAGTTGGCTTATGTAGTTGGCTGCTCCCATGTTGGGGGCTTAAATATTTACGATTGTTAGATCTTCTTGATGTATATACCCTTTGAAAATGATGTAGTGTCCTTCTGTGTCTCTGACTACAGTCTTTACATGAAAATCCAATTTGTCTGATATGAGAATCACTACCCTGGCTTTCTTTTGGGGTCCATTGGCATGAAAGATGGTCCTCCATCCTCTCACTTTCAATCTGGAAGTGTCTTTAAACTCAAAATGTGTCTCTTGCAAATAGCATAAGGATGGGTCCTGCCGTTTTATCCAGTCTGCATCCCTGTGCCTTTTTCTTGGAGTATTTAGGCCATTCACATTGAGAGTGATTATTGATAGATTCATTTGCATTGACATCATGTTGCCTGTGAAGTTCATGTTTCTATAGATTACCTCTTTAATTTCTGTTCTGTGTCACTCTTGTGTTCATTTCTGTTTTAGAGAACCCCTCTTAGTATTTCTTGTAGTGCTGGCTTGGTGGGTGCATAATCTTTTAGACTTTGGCGGTCCTGGAAGCTCTTTATTTCTCCTTCCATTCTGAAAGTTAACCTTGCTGGGTACATTATCCTTGGTTGCATAATGCATATTTTTGTCATGTAATTTCCTGAATATGTCTTGCCAGCCTTTTCTGGCTTTCCAGGTTTCTATGGATAGGTGTGACATTATTCTGATGGTCCTCCCTCTATACATATGGGATCACTTCCCCCTAGTTGCCTTTAAGACATATTCTTTGGTTTTAAGATTCACGAATTTCACAATTATGTGTCTGGTAGTTTTTCTGACCTCATTGATCTTGGGGGATATCTTCTCTGCCTCCAGGACATGAACACTAGTTTCATTCCCCAGATTAGGGAAATTTTCATCCATGATTTGTTCAACTATATCTTCTAGGATTCTCTCTCTCTCAACTGCTTCGGGGATTCCAATAATTCGATACTGGAGCGTTTCATGGCATCATTTATTTCCCTTATTCTGTTTTCATGGGATTTTAGCTGTTTGCTCCAAGACTTCTCTTGCTCTTCCTTCTTAATCCATCTGTCTTCTAAATCACTGATAGGATCTTCAGCTTCACTTACTCTTATTTAGCATATTTAAATTAGATTGTATCCAATCAATAGCCATTCTAACCTCCACTTTCACTTCTGTTATTAGGGCTTCCATTTTGAGACTAATGTTCTTTTCCAAATTAGCTATTGCTTGAACGATTGCTGCCCTGAATTCCATTTCTGCCATATTGTTTATGTTCATTTCCAGTAATTCTGTGACTGGGGTTGCAGTCTCAGGGTTCTTCTTCTGTTGGTTGTTCCTCCTCCAACTCATTGTGGCGAGGAGTGTTTGAGGGGGTGTATAGCTAAATATATCAGCCACTATACAGGTGAATTGGTCGCTGGAAGGTTTTGGAGCAATCTGAATTTTCCACCAAAAAGGAAGAAGAAAGAAAAAAGAGAAAGGGAGAAAGGAAGCAAGAAAAGAAACCCCTGCCAGAGTGGGGCCCAGTGGTAGGATTTATATGATATAAAACTACTACAGGGTAAGAAAAAAAAGACCATCAAGAGTAAACAAAGATATCAAAAAGCTAAGCCCAACCTGAATGACCCCCAAGACCAGTATTTATATGATACAAAGGCAAAAGCAATTATACAGAAACACTGACAGAGTAGGGTGGGAAGGTGAGGGCAGACACTCCTTGCGGTCAAGAAAGTATTCAGATCCTCCCGAGTTTGTCTTTTTATTATTGTTGGAGGAGCCCACTTTCTAAAGATATAGGGAGATTAGAACTGGTTATATAGGGGTAGTATTGAATAGAGATGTAGGATTACCTTGAAGCTTATAACTATATGTATATGTAAAAGAAAAAAATAAAGGAAAGAAGAGAGAAGAAAGGGAAAAAACAGATAAAACAAACAAACAAACAAGATGCAACAACAACAACAACAGAAAACACAGGTATGTGTTTGAAAAAAATTCAAGGTAAAAAATTGTTATGGAGTGTTGTATTAAGTATCACATTGTGATAAAAAGTTGGTTAAAAATTAAAAGAACAAAAACCGTGAGAATGAATTTTTAACTTTGAAGTGGAAACTTTAAAAGTAAAAATAGAAAAAAGTTAAAAAAGCAAATAAGGTGAAAAACTGTATCAATAAACATACAGCTTTTGGGGCTGTACCATTAGTTGAATAAATTGCCTTTCCTCCCCCCCCCCCCATGTTGGGATTTTCCAGTTTGGGTGTTGTCCTCTTTTGCTTCTGGCTTGCCTTCTTGGAGCGGGGCCTGCTACACTGTTTTCTGTCCCTTATACTTGGGCTGTGTATCTCTGCCCCCTTCCTAGGGACTGGGCTCCATTGTAATAGGTTTTCAGAGTCAGTTCTCTGGAAGGTTTGCTCTTTTGCAGTTCTTTGCAGCTGCTGAGAAAGTCAGGTGCGAGTAAGATGTCTATGCCCAGACCTCCTTCCCAGAGGGAGCCCCTAATTAGCAACCCTCTGGATGATGGGGAGGCACACAGACTCCCCCTTGGCCGCCTGTCACAGCTGGGTGGGCACACACACTGGTTTGATTCCTGTCCAAGCCCCCACTTGTTGTTTCGCTCCTGTGCCATGAAAACTGCAACTGATTTTGGGTCATGTGACCTTGTCTGTGCCCCAGGAGTCCGTGGTGACCTCCACACAGGAAGGACTGAGGTCCAGGGGCCCCGCAGCTCCCGTGCAAGTCTGCAAAATTGCCTTCCCTAGGGGGTCCGTGCCTGGCCCACGGGTTGGAGAGAAGTGGCAGAGAAAAGCAGTGGAGGAAAGAGAAAAAAGAGAAAAAGAAGGAAAAAAGCAGAGGAAAAATAGACTCTGCTCCACGAGTTCTGCCAGTTCCCTCGCGCAGCACTGGGAGCACTATATCTCTGCCTCTTGATTCCCTGGCTGCCCCTCATGCACTCTGTTTCTGTTTGCTTTGAATCAGACCGTAATCCGCTGTTGTTCCCCGAACAAAGAGCACTTTCGTGCTGGGGTATTGCCTTCCAATGGGTCGCCTCTGTGGGCTTCCTGCCCCATGCCCCTTGTCTTTGGATATCCCTCTGATCGCTCTCACCCAACCCTATCTCTTTGCCGATGCTCCTTTTCCCCGGCGGTGATCCAGAAGTGCGAAATATCACATTTCAGGCTGATTTCATGGGTGCTCACAGTGTTCCTGTAGTATTTTTTGCAGGAATTGAGCTCACTTCAGAGGACTCCCCGAAATGAGGTCACCTGGCCTTGTGCCATCTTCCTGACCTTAGCATCCAACTTTTATTTACTTTTTACTTTCTATTGCTTTAAATTCTTATACTTGAAAAAAATTTACTGTGACACTGTGACTTATTTTATATATATTTTATTTCATATTAATATATTGCTTCATATATAGTTCATGTATATTAGCTAAGATATTTATTGTGGAAGCCTCAAATACTTTCAGAAGAAATAGCTTATTACTTTCTTTGTACAAAAGTGAGGGTAACAAATCTTAACACCCACTTTATAGACAGTGGTACAGAAATGCATAAAGACTAAAAGTGGTGATAAGAGGAGACAATCTAAGTCCCTTTTCCTGGACCTCACATATTTTCTATTTTTTCAACTTGTATAATCTCATTCTCTGGTATATATTTGGCATTTATGAAATGAGAGAAAATCATCTCTCCTGGGAGCAAAATGACATTGATAAACTTTGCAGATACTTTACTGTCATTTCCCCAACTTAGAGGACTCTTCTTATCTGACACAGAAAATTTAGTAGTTATAAATGAAAAAGAAAAACAAAAAGCTTAAAAGAAAATTTCTTCAAAGAAATAGTTTATACTAAAAATGAAGAATAACAAAAATTATAACGTCATTAAAATTACTCAAAAAGTAGATGATTTTGTTTTATTTTTTTAATAAACAAATCTGAGTCATCTCTAAAGGTATAATTAACTGAGATGGAAAAGAGAACACTGCACTAATACAAGTAAGTCAGCTCATTTGAGGTTCTCGTCTGCATAGGTTCTGACAGCTGGCTGAACATATATATATATATATATATATGATAAAGGTTCCAGTGATTTATTGGTCTTTCTTCCCCTAATGCCTATCATATGTATAGAAAAATAAAAGTTGAGGGGCTCCTGGGTGGCTCAGTTGTTTAAGCGACTGCCTTCGGCTCAGGTCATGATCCTGGAGACCCAGGATCGAGTCCCATATCGGGCTCCCCGCTCAGCAGGAAGCCTGCTTCTCCCTCTCTCACTCCGGCTACTTGTGTTCCCTCTCTGGCTGTGTTTCTCTCTGTCAAATAAATAAAATCTTTAAAAAAATAAAAAAAATAAAATAATAATAAAAGTCAAAAAGAAAACTTACATGTTTTTCCTTTTTGCTGAGGAAAAACCTACCCTGGAGACTTGAGTGTAATTACAAAATGGAGTTAGCTATACTCAAGTGCATGAAACACATTTCTTTTTTTTTTTTTTTTTTTTTTTTTTTTTTTTTTTTTTAAAGATTTTATTTATTTGACAGAGAGAAACACAGCCAGAGAGGGAACACAAGTAGCCGGAGTGAGAGAGGGAGAAGCAGGCTTC
>PITA01004897.1:38341-58288 GCA_004023965.1 Spilogale gracilis | reverse complement strand
ATTTAAACACAGAGAAACTATGACTGATGAAAGAAAGTTTTAGTATTCTGATGATATAGGTAATTTACTTAAATCTTCATATAATAATTGATCTCTAACATTTTAAATGTTAAATACAGCTCCATTTCTCAGTAGACACCCATAGACAATTAAACACAGAAATACTGGTATTCCTCCCCTTAAAAATCCTTAAAATTTGCAAATAATACAATTCTAGAAAAGTGAAAATGATCTGTTTCTTGACACAAGCAAATCCCACCATGCTTGATTCATGAGACTCATTCAACCCATTTAAAGGACATCCACAATAACTCATCATTTGAGCCTCCCTAGTAACCAATTATTTGCAATATTCCACTGGGGATAATATGCTTAATTTTATCCTCATTTTGGAAAGCTAAATCCTATACTTTGAACATATTTGAAATATTTTATCTCTGAATCATGTCTTGTAAGTTTTGAGTATTTTGCACTATGTCTATTTATCCCATTCTTGCCATTCTTCTGACCCACTTCTACTCAAGCAGACCATCTGTTTAACTCATGGAGTGAAAGTGCTACAATATCCTTACTCCTTCAACTCTCTGCAAATGGGGTTCTATTCCCATTACCCTACTCATGACATAAATTATTTTATTGCTAACACCACTGGAAAGTATGGCCCATGTATTACTTTAAACTGGTGAGACACAGATGAGAGTATTATACCCTGTATCTCATTTATTACTCATTTTCCTTATATGGCTTCCAAGAAATTACTTCTCTTTGTCTTCTTTCAGAGCTCTTCTTCTCTAGCCAGTTTCTCCAGAAAAGCTGCAAATAATCTCTGTTTCACATTTGCTCACTCTCTTTGAAATATTTGTGTAACAACTATAGGCTGATAACTATAAAACTTATATATTCAACACAAACACACTTTTATTAGTACTTCATCATTATTATCTCATGTGCATATCAAACTCAACACATTTGAAATTGAGCTAATATTCAAAAAGCACTTAGAAAAAACCCTGGACAACAGTAAACAAGAATTTGTTATGTAGAAGTACATTTTGTATAGTGGAATGTTTAAAAGTATGAACTTTATAGTCAGCCATGCCAGATTTGAATACTAAGCTTTAATAAATTTGATATTATAATAATTGTTTCATACCATTAGAGTCCTTATGAAGATTAAATAAAATACTTATCATACTGGGAAGTATACAGAAAATGCTAGATAGTTTATAATTGTTCTTCAATAATACTTTAAAATATACTCTATATTCTATTTAATTTTTCCTTCTACATGTCCATAAAATCTTGTCCCAATTTTATCATTCTTACTAACACTGTTTTAGATCAAGCACTTAGCATTTGTTGCTTATAGAAATATTCTTCTAGGCTGCCTGGATGGCTCACTGGGTTAAGCCTCTGCCTTCAGCTCAGGTTATGATCTCAGGGTCCTGGGATCAAGGCCCACATTGGGCTCTCTGCTCGGCAGGGAGCCTGCTTCCTCTTCTCTCTCTGCCTGCCTCTCTGCCTACTTGTGATCTCTCTCTCTGTCAAATAAATAAATAAATATTTTAAAAAATATGACCTTTTTCTTGCCTTTACTACAGAAAATAAAATAATCTTGAAGAGTACTTCAATTTTTTATTATTTTTATTTTTTTTAAGATTTTATTTATTTATTTGACAGTGAGAGAGGGAACACAAGCAGGGGCAGTGGGAGAGGGAGAAGCAGGCTTCTTGCCAAGCATGGAGCCCGACATAGGGCTCAATCCCAGGACCCTGAGATTATGACCTGAGTCGAAGGCAGATGTTTAATGACTGAGCCACCCAGGATCCCCTTAAAAAGCACTATAAGGAAACATGCACCTATCAAACAGCACTTCCAAAATATTTACTACCTATAAAGACCATTATTCTGTCCACTAAAAATATTCAAAACATTCTCTAACTCAGGTGTTAGCACAGTATGGCCCACATTTCAAATATGGTCCATTGCTTGTTTTTATGAAGTCTACTGTACCACAGCCATATTATTTGTATTATTTATGCTTGTTTTTATGAAGTCTACTGTACCACAGCCATATTATTTGTATTATTTATGGTTGTTTCTGTATTATTTATGGTTGTTTTCTCAGTAGGATGGGGGAGTTGAGTATGTGTAGAAATCATACAAACCTCAAAACCTAAAATATTTACCATCTATATTTACCATCTAGCACTTAGGGAAAAAAAAGCTTCCTGACCCCTGCTGGAACTCTTACAATAAATTTATTATAATATATCTGATCAAATCATAAGAAAGTCATCACAAACCACAACTTTCATCTAATAGAGATGTCCATATATTTTGACATGGACACAAATGTGCATGCACACATAATAAATGTACATATATGTATATGTACATTTATGTAAAGTACTTTAAAAAAATCTGGCCACATAGAAAAATTTTTACCATGGCAAAACAAATTGTTGGTGTTCTTTAACAACACTGAATAAGAAAGCCACATGAGATATTCAGGGACTGACCCATCTTTGAATAAGTGATGTGGCATGGCTATCTTAGCTTATAAAATTAGGAAATTCATATTTGATTAGTTCAAGAAAAGAATTACATAATTTAGTCTAAGAGTATGATTTCAAAAGAGTGGTTAGGTTAACTTAGAAGAGTAGGAAAAGGGAAAATGAAATAAGGGGAAACATCAGACCAAGATGCAGAAAAACAGCCTGACATTTGAAAAGTAACAGTGGCTTTTTCAGCCTGAAAAACTTTTCAACATAGATGAGATCTATGCAGTAGTACATCTTAATAAATTGTATATCAATAAAAAAGGGCTATAATACTTGAGAGGTTAAAAACAAAGGGAGTAGATTCCCACAATTTTTGCAGTTTTTCTGAAATGTTGTTATTTATTTTTTGTTTTGTTTGTTTGTTTTTTAATTTCTTTAGAGAGAGAGTGTGTGCACATGAGCAGTGGGGATGAGAGAAGGAGAGAGAAAATATTAAGCAGCTTCATGCTCAGCATGGGCCCTACCTGGGGCTTAAACTCACAACCCTGAGATCATGGCCTGAGCCAAAATCAAGAATCAGATGCTTAACCGACTGAGCCACCCAGCACCCAATGTTGTTTTTAGTTCTTGCACAGGGAGGGCAAACACAGGCTTACCCGACAGTCTACATGAGTTATGAAATGAGACTGGGCTTTTATAAAGGCTAAGGCAGTTAGAGCTCCCAGAGTATTGCCAGGGAGAGAACTATGAAGAGTTTGAAGAGTCCTCTTAGCATTCAGCTGAATACCTCATCAGTTCATGTATATAAAGTAACTACCCAAGGCAGGGAGAAAACAAAAAGAAACAAAAAGAAGATTAGAGAGAAGAAGAAGAAAGAAAACAAAAACAAAAACAAAAAAACTTTGAATTTACCGATGGCATTGACGGGGGAGGGGGGGCTGTTCTCACTTGTCAGAGAAGAAATTCTGAACACTTGTAAACATTGGATAAATTAGTCAGAAGAGTTTAGTTTAATAAAGAAAAATTAGCCCTAAACCCTATGCTGATCTTGTCTTACCCCAAAAAACTTAAAAGCAAGACTCTAAAGGATCAGCAACCATGTCCCAGAACAGAGTTCAAAGATATTTAAACTAATACAGTAATATTGATGATCATACAAAGTAAAATGTATAATATGTGACAACTAAATATAAAAAGAAACAACAAAACTACTATCAGGCACCATAAAAGCAGACTATCAAGCCACAAGGAGAAAAGATGTCAATCATTTCAAAATTGTCCAGCAATGAATAGATGATAATTAGTAGATATGTGCACTAAGGTAGATGTTAAAACTGATTATCATGTTGAAAAGTTAGAGGAAAGATTTCACATGTTGTTTTTGCTTTTGTTTTTTAAGATTTATTTATTTGAGAGAGAGAGAGTGAAGAGAGAGCTAGAGAGAGAGAAAGAATCCTGAAGCAGACAAGCAACCGAGCACAGAGTCTGATGTGGGACTCAATTCCAGAACCCTGAGATCATGAACTGAAGTGAAATCAAGAGGGAGCTGCCCAAATGACAGAGCCACTGAGGTGCTCCAAGATTGCACCTGTTAAATAGAGGCATGATAAACGTAAACAAACCTAGAACAAACCCCAAAACGAACTTTTAAAGATGAAAATTATAATGTTCTGAGATGAAAAATGCTTTAGAGAGATTAATGCTGGTTAAATACTACAGAAGCCCATTATCAATAAACATTAAGGCACTATAATAGAAATTACCAAAAATGAAACACAGAAGAAAAACAAAACAAAAAAGGTGGGAGGGGGGCGCCTGGGTGGCTCAGTTGGTTAAGTGACTGCCTTCAGCTCAGGTCATGATCCCAGAGACCCGGGATCAAGTCCCACATCGGGCTCCCTGCTTGGCAGGAAGCCTGCTTCTCCCTCTCTCACTCCCCCTGCTTGTGTTCCCTCTCCGGCTGTGTTTCCCTCTGTCAAATAAATAAAATCTTTAAAAAAAAAAAAAGGAAAATAAGAGAGCCAAAAGTGAGGGAGGGAAAAAGAATTGAAATAAATTATACTAAAATGTCTCCAAGTTTTATGAAAAGTAAAAAAAAAAAACCCTACTGAATCAAAAGCTAAATGAATCAGAAGCACAAGAAAAAATGAAAAACAAAAATGAAACAAAGGAACATCATAATCCAATTACTTAAAAATCAGTGACAAAGAGAAAAGCTTATAGTTTTTGGTATATAAGATTCTTACCTCCTTGGTTAAATTTCCTATATATTTTATTCTTTTTCATGCACTTGTAAAAATAATTATTTTCTTAATGTCTCTGATAGTTCGTTGTTTGTGTATAAAAATGCAACAGATTTCTGTATAACTTTATATCCTACAACTTTACTGTATATGGTTAGTTCTAACTTTTGGTGTGTGGAGTCTTTACATATAATTTTCTACATATAATATGTCATCTGCAAATAGTGACAGTTTTACTTTTTTCCTTTCCAATCTGTATGCCTTTCATTTCTTTTTTCTTGCCTAATTGCTCTGGCTGCAATTTCCAATACAATGCTGACTATAAGTGGTGAGAATATGGAACAAATTAGTTTCACATATTTTTGGTGTGAATGAGAAATTATATAGTGTGACTATACTCTATCACACTGGAATCTTGTTTGATAATTTCTTTCTGTCTCCTTTTCTTTCTTCCCTCCTTCCTTCCTTCCTCCTTTTCCTTTTTTTCAAGATTGACAATTTTTTATATATATGTTTTTTACACTTACCATATAACCTAACTATCATTCTCTTGGGTATTTCCCAAGAAAAATAGAAACATATAATCAGGGGCGAAAAACCCTTGTATAAGAATTCTCATAGGGATGCCTGGGTGGCTCAGTTGGTTGGGCGACTGCCTTCGGCTCAGGTCATGATCCTGGAGACCCGGGATCGAGTCCCACATCGGGCTCCCTGCTCGGTGGGAAGCCTGCTTCTCCCTCTCTCACTCCCCCTGCTTGTGTTCCCTCTCTGGCTGTGTTTCTCTCTGTCAAATAAATAAAATCTTAAAAAAAAAAAAAGGAAAAAAAAAAGAATTCTCATAGTAGCTGAATTCTTAGCAAAAGCTTAAAAGGAAATTCAAATTGGTGAAAAATTCAACTTGGTGAAAAAATATCCATACAGCAGAATATTATTTAATACTAAAATAAAAATAAACTTTTCGTGTATGCAACAACTTAATGCATCTGAACAGCACTATGTTTCATTGAAAAAGCTAACCTTAGTAAATTACATTTAATTTTTTTAAATTTCTATTATTTTTTTAAAGATTTTATTTATTTGACAAGAGAAACAGTGAGAGAGGGCACACAAGCAGGGGGAGTGTGAGAGGGAAAGGCAGACTTCCCGCCAACAGGGAGCCTGAGGCATGGCTTGATCTCAGGACTCCAAGATCATGACCTGAGCTGAAGGCAGCTGCGTAACTGACTGAGCCACCCATACACCTCACATTACACTTTTTAAATGATAAAATTATAGTACTGAACAAATGGATACTTGTTAAGAGGTAGGTTTGAAGAGAGAGTTGGATTATAATAGAGAAGTCTAAGCAATCTAAATTTCTTTGTGGTGATAGAACAATAACAAGTACTGATTATGGTGGTGGTTACCTGTGATATAATGTTATAGCACTACACACTGAATTAAAAAAATAAAATAAAGCCATTAAAACTGATAAAATCTGAATGTATGCACAATATTGTACTAAAGTCAATTTCTTTTTTTTTTTTTAAGATTTTATTTATTTGACAGATTACAATTACACAGACAGAGAGGCAGGCAGAGAGGAAGAATCAGGCTCCCTGCTGAGCAGAGAGCCAGACTCGGGCCTCGATCCTAGGACCCTGAGATCATGACCTGAGCTGAAGGCAGAAGCTTTAACCCACTGAGCCACCCAGGCACCCCCAAAGTCAATTTCTTAGTTATGCTGAATGTATTATGGTTACATAAGTTATCATTAAAGAATGTTGTCTAAGGGCTAGATGGGAACTCTGTACTATTTTTCCGTTTCTGTTGAAATCTAAAATGATTTTAGATTTTAGATTTAGTTTGAAATCTAAAATTATTTCAAACATTAACTGTCTACAGATTTATACCTAATATTTCTCTCACTGTAGTGCTCCATTTATTTACAATATAGTGGAACTATGTTATTTTACATCAGAAACTATTGCTGACTATTAATTTTTTAAATATTTTTGTCATCCATACTATGTGTATGGATTAACATGTTATTTCTCACACACATGCTTCTACTTAATAAGAACCTTAGTCTATCATATCGAATTATTTATCTTCCACACAGTAGTTTTAGATTTCCCTGAATTGTTGCTACAAACACATTTTCATCATTCTTGCTTAAATTTGAAAATTCCTGAGATTTCTACTCTTTTGAAGTCGTATTGATTTAAACACTAAAGCACATAAAGCATAGGATTCTATGACATCGCTAAAGTTTGCACATATCATTCTTGTTTACATTGACTCCCTATCGTTCAGCAGATTTCCTTGCTGGAAGTGTAAGCCTAAGATGCCTTTGGCATAATTGATTCCAGAATCAAATGCCAGATTTATATTGATTATTCCCATGAAACCAGTCATCATTATTGTGATTCCTATAAATGTTGGTTAATTTTATATGGCATATCACACTAACCCAGAATTATGAGACGTGACAGCCTGTCTGGCTCAAAATGATTGTTTGATCTCCCAATAAAGTGAAAAATAACAGCTCTCACCACTGTAGAAAATTAGATAATATGGCAGAACCAAGGAATTTGGATTAAACCCCAGCTATAGGTCAAAGTTAGAAATGGCTGAAAGGATGATATATCATAAATTATGACTTATTAAATGGTAAGCAAAAATTCATTATCAATAACTTCTAATTCTTAGCTTCTAAGAAATTACAGACTTATTGATTTTATTTTTAAATATTGTTTCATGACAGTATCCAACGTTCTGCAGGTAGCTGAAATGGTGATTATCAAACTACGTGTTTACATTTATATCCAACAATGATAATGAACCAATCTTTAAGTGTGGGATGGTATTTTAATAAAGACTAATAATATTAGGCATAAAATAAACCAATGACCAATACCCAAGATGCGATGCCTCTTGCAGTTTAGTCAGTGAATGTACTATAAAATAAAAAACTGCAAAGGCTGGGATTCTAATCATTGAGAGATGCCAACATAACTGAGCTGAAGCATAATCTCTTCTGTGTAGGGCCCCTTATGTCTTCAAACAGAAATAAAATTCTCGACTCCCTACCACCCTGATGCACTTTTAGCATATGTTAAATTGTTTTGAAACTGTTTAATTGTCTCTTATACTTATTTGAAATTCCCTTGAGAGAAAGGATTTTGTACTTTTTGCTAAATGTTCTGAGCATTTAACACAATTTCTGGGATAAAGCAAGAGTTGATAAAATTTTTCTCTGAAGTAAATAAGTATACATCTAGAATATGCCAATGGGAAGAAAAGAGTAAGGGATTCTTAAGATACTCAAAAATGTAATACTAAATATAATGTGATACTACAATTATCATTCCATAAGTATTTGAATAATGCTGGAAGAGGTGTACTAAGAGTATTTTCTAATTAGTACATGTAGTCACGGTAGTCAAACAGATTTGCACAAATTGATATAATACATTGGCTTTTTTTTGAGTTATGTATGAAAACTAGGAAAATAAAAGCAAATGGAAGTAAAAATATGGAAAAGATTTTTTTACTTAAATATAAAGTCAGGACTACATGTTCTTTTTTTTGTTTTTATTTAAATTCCACTTAGGTAACATACAGCATAATATTCCTTTCAGGCATACAATATAGTGATTCAATAATTCCATACACCATCTGGTGCTCAACACAACAAATGCACTCCTTAAACCCCATCACCTATTTAACCCATTCCCCCACCCACTTCTTCCGTGGTACCCATCAATTTGTTCTCTACAGTTGAGAGTCTATTTCTTGATTTGCCTCTCTCTTTTTTCCCCATTGTTCATTTGTTGGTTTATTACATTCTTCATATGAGTAAAATCATGTTATTTGTCTTTCCGTGACTTATTTTGCTTAGCATAACATTCTCTGATGTTTATAGCAGAATTATCTACAATAGTCAAATTATAGAAATAGCCTGTGTGCCTACCAACTGATGAATGAATAAAGAAGATGTGGTATTTATATACAATGGAATATTACACAGCCATAAAAAGAATGACATCTTGTCATTTGCAAGGACATGGATGGAGATAGAGCATTATGCCAAGCAAAATAAATTAGTCAGAAGAAAATATGTTATTTAAGGTATAAAAAATTGCAAGAAAATGCTTTTCACTCTAATAATGAAAATATGTTAGGGGCCTCTGGGTGGCTCATTTGGTTAGAGCATCTACCTTTAGCTCAGGTAATGATCTCAGAGTCCCACATCCGCCTCCCTGCTCAGGAGGGAATCTGCTTCTTCCTCTTCTTCTGTTTCTCTCCCTGCTTATGCATGTGCTCTCTCTTTCATAAATAAATAAATAAAGTCTTTTAAAAATAAGCTAGATACTCTAAAAAAAAATCATAGTTTTTGAGTCCCTCAGACATCTGAGGTCACAACTATGCTTATTGAATCCCAAAGGTCAATAAACCCTTCCTTGAAGACTAGGAATAGAATCATCTAATATATTTTAGAATCACTGGAATCCATTAGTAAAGTTAGTCTGCACTTTCTCATTTTTTCCAAGGCCTCCAAGAAGTAGTCATGAGTAATAATGAATGTAGGTCTGGTGACTTGACAAACAATTTTTTCCATAATACATGAATGCAGGGCCTACCAAGATTTTAGGGAAAACTGGAGAATCCTAAGATCACTACAAGTACTTTAGACAATATATCAGTATAAGGTATTGGTGAGTACTATGCAGCAAAAAAAAAAAGACACCAGGGCGGTAACCTTTCTCTGTTACAAGCAAAGGATAGCTGCCAGTGGCACAGGGGTGAGATAGCAGCCTGGATGTCTGAACCTTCACTGTTATCAGGCAGATGTAGGCTACCATTGTGGGAAGGACAGGTAGTCTGAGGTACTAGACTTGGCAATAAGTAGGAGAGCAAAAATTATTTGTCACTATGGGAAAGAAAAGAGATGAGAAGTTCCCATCTCTGAGCTATAGGTACACAGGGCCTATTTAAGACTAGGGGAAGTAGAATAATCAAGATTACCCTGCTTCTACAATGAAGTGACAAGCAATTGTAATCTACTACAAAGGGAAGGACAAGAATGGTGGGTGGGTCACATCTATGATTTGGGCATGCTAAAATCTGAAAACAGGCATATTGAAATAAATTCTGGCATTCCAGTCCTCACAGTAAGCCTAAGACACTGACAATCCATCTCTGCATGTATCTGAGGATTATTTTGCACACTAGGTAACTACAGTAAAAATATTCAAACTAAGGTCAACTATATTCTATATTGACTTATTACCAAGAGTATAATGTCCTGGAAAAGAGAAAAAAAAAAAAGAAAAAGAAAAAAGAAGAAGAAAAGGTAACCCACCCTTGGCATAAATATTATTTATATCAGATTTCATTGTTCTTTTACCCAAAATGACTAGATTCAATAAAAAAAGTAATTCTAAAAGAGACTTCTTGGTTTAACTCCAATATCAAACAGGCTTGGAGGCTGTCATTTCTGTCCTTACAACAACAATAACAACCTGAACAAACTGAAAATTAAAATTAAAATTAAACAACAACACAACAGTTCTTCCAGGTATCAGAGAACTGAGGTCATAGGGAAATGCTCAGGCTCAAAACTGGAAGAGACGAGTACATACAGAGTCTCAATCAATATCTGCTTACCTGGAGCAAAAGGTGCTAGACCCAATAACTGGCAATAACACATAACTGTTGATTTTGAGGAATTTCTATATGCTGAAAATGGCATAACTTGAGATAAAATTTATGGTGACTTCAGGTTTTGGGGGCTCTACTCATTTTCATGGCTTTTACCTCCAAGAACCCCAAAAGATTCTCATAGTGAAAAATCCAAGTAATTAATATCCCATTGTCATTCTGTCACATCAAAGGGAAGAATAATACTTATGAAATACTCTCAAGTTCTTTCTTCATAAGAAAGGCCTACTCTCCAGGAAAAAGTCAGAGTCTTAGCCCACCAGGGAAAAGTACATTTCTCTCATTCTACTTCTATGTCCTTGTGGATGGGAATCTTATGAAGTTCACAAACAAGAGACACGGACCCATTAAAATAATGATATTAAATCAAAATATTACAAAATTCCTTCTTCCCTCACACATTACCATCAAACAAATCAACAATACTCCAGCATAGTAGTGGATGACAGATGAAATGGCAATAAGAAGATCCACCCAGAGGAAAATTATTTAAAGAAGTCCAAAGTTAACAGGGGAGTCAAAAATAAATAAAATAATGGAATCTGGAGCCCCTGGTACTATAAGCTAAGAAAAAAAGAGAAAGAAAGAAAGAAAGAAAGAAGGAAAAATAACAGCTGAATTCTTAGCTAGGTTTACATAAAACCTCGTACTAAAGCCTAATTACCTCCATTTTTAATACTTGACAATCATGTCCAGCTTTCAACAAAAACTTTAAAGTATGTTAAAACACAAGAAGAAGCAAAGCAAACATAAGCATCATACTCTGATATGACAGGTGTAAGAATTATCACAAAAGTAACTGAAAATATCAGTCATTAATATGTTAAACACTTTAATGAAAAAGTACACACCATAGAAATATATATAGTCTAAACAAAACTCCTAAAAAATCCAAAACAGTGCATTAAAATAAAAATAGATAATAAAAAAAAATGTAACAGAAAAGATGAATGCATTTGATGGAGTCAAACTGGACATGGCCAAGGAAGGAATTGAGGTGCTTGGGGTTAGGTTAACAGAAACTTTTCAAACTGAAATTCAAGAAGAAAACTAAAAGTAAAACTACTATAGGAGTAAACAGTCAAAAACTGAAGAAAACCAAAGGGAAAGTTTTGAAGAAAGTCTTAAAGATAAATAAAACACTCTACCTTTTGAGAAAAATGGATATGGATTTAGGAAACTTCATGTCAATAACCCATGCAAGCAAAATGAGAGAAAAGTGAAATGTTTAAAATATTGAAAGGAAAAAAAAATCAATTTAGAATCTTATGTCCAGAAAAATTGTTTTTCAAAAATAAAGTTTGTTTGATTGTTTGTTTGTTTTCTTACTGGGAAAGAAAAAAAAAAAAAAAAAACTTGGTATTGAGATCTAACAGACCTGACCTGAAAGAAATGTATTTTTATTTTTTTATTTTTTTAAAGATTTTCTTTATTTGACAGAGAGAAACACAGCCAGCAAGGGATCACAAGCAGAGGGAGTAAGTGAGGGAGAAGCTGGCTTCCCGCCGAGCAGGGAGCCCGATGTGGGACTCGATCATGGGTCTCCGGGATCAGGACCTGAGCCAAAGGCAGTCGCTTAACCAACTGAGCCACCCAAGCACCCCAGAAATGTATTTTTAAAACTATCTCCATGAAGAAGAAAAATGATATATATCAGAAATTTATATCTAAATAAAGGGAAAAAGAACATTGAAGAATAAATAAATGAAGATAGATATTTTATTTCTCTTATTCTTAACTTAATTCAAAATAACTAGGAAAAAATAGTAAAAATATATTGTGCATTTATAATAAATATGTAATACCTATATGTAAATAAATTGAATAAATGATGGAAATGCCACAAGGGACGTGAGGATGAAATTATAAATACTCGTTATATAGAGCTTCATTGCATGTGATGTAGCACTGTGTTAAGATAAACTTTTTTTTTTTTTTTTTTTTTAAGATAAACTTTTTGGAAGAAGTTAGAAAGTATATTGCAAAATTTAAGGCAACAATTACTGGTAGTAAAATAACAAAATTGATATGCTCAAAAAGAGAGTCCTGGAATCATAAAATCCTGAATTAAAACCAAAGCAAGGAGAGAAAGAGTAGAAATGAAAGCAACTGGAAAATTAATGAAGAGAAAACAGTTATGAATATGGTAGATTTTAATCCAATAACACTAATTATCATTTAAATGTGAACGATTTAGATACACTGATTAAATTTATTCATTGTTGGAGAGAATAAAAATCAAGACCTAACTATATATGTTGTCTAAAAATGACCCACTTAATCATAAAGAGTCAGGCATATTAAAAGTAAAAGGATGGAGAAAGACATACACTGCTATAACTAATGAAATAAATGCTAAAATAGCTATAACAATTTCAGAAGAATTTGATTTCAGAACAAGGACAATTATGGGAATTAACAGAATTACATTATGATAAAGGGGTCAGTTCTTCAAGAAGCCATAACTCTTCTAAAGGCACATTTACCTATCAATAGAATTTTAATATTCAGGATAGATAAAAAAACTGATAGAACTAGAAGGAGAAATAGTCAAATCTGCTATTATAGTTGGAATTCCAATACTTCAATTTCAATAATTAATCAAGCAGTCAGAAACTTATTTAGGATATAGTTGATTTAACAACTTTATCAGAATAAAATTGACCTAATAAATATTTATAGAATAATCCAAATAATTTTGTCAAATACACATTCTTCCATAGTTCATATCTAATATTATTCAAGATAAATTTTATTGGGGGCCATATATCACATCCAATAAATTTAAAAGAAATCATACAAAATATTTTCTCAGGTCACAATTAATTCAACTGGAATCAACAATAGATGACTGGAAAATCCTCAAATATCTAGAAGTTAAACAGTACATTTGTAATTGCATATGGACTAAAGCTGCCAGAGAACTAAAGTCTCCCAAGCCCGTTTTCACTGAACCCTTCCACCCCCACCAAAACAGGGGCAGGGCAACTCTACCCAAACAACTTAGGACAACTCTTCCCTGAGTAATGTCTTGGCACACCTTTCCTCCAATAGACAGGCAGAGGCTGGCAACCCTAAGGTCCCTATAAAACAAGTGTGTCTTGATTGGATTGTGGTTTTTACTCTAGATTCTGTACATACTCTCAAACAACCCTCACGAGAATGATTAAGAGGAGAAACTCCCAACAAAGGGAAGAATGAGAGACTGTGGCCTCTGCTATAGAACTAATTGATATGGATATAGACAAGACATCAGAGTAAGTTCTGCCACAGAACTAACTGATGTGGATATAGCCAAGACATCAGAAATCAACTTCAGAGTAACAATTATGAAGTTAATATCTAGGCTTGATAAAAATATTAATAATAATATAGAATCTCCAAGGGTAGAAATGACAGCTAATCCAGCTGAACTTAAAGATGGTATGAATGAAATGCAGTTTAAACTGGATACTCTGACTTAAATGAGGCAGAAGAGCAAATTAGGGAGCTAGAAGATAAAATGATAGAAAAGAAGGAAACCAAGGCAGCATGGTAAACACAGATTAAAGCTCCAGAGATCAAAGTGAGAGAGATTAATGACTCAATGAAATGCTCCAATATCAGAATTATTGGGATCCCTGAGTAGGTGAAGAGACAGAGCCATCTAGAAGATATTTTTGAGCAAATTGCAGTGGAGAATGTCCCTAATATGGGGAAGGAAACAAGCATTCTTGTCCAAGAGGCAGAGAGGACCTCTCCCAAGATCAATGAGAACAGACCAACACCACAACATATAACAGTATAATTCACAAATCTTAGCTCCAAGGAAACCATCCTGAAAGTGGTGAGATTTCTTACATACAGAGGAAGGAACATCAGTATAATGTCGGACCTGTCCACAGACACCTGGCAAGCCAGAAAGAGCTGGCAGAACATATTCAGGGTATTTTTAAATTAACTATTTATTCATTTGAGAGAGAGAGAGAGATCACAGGTAGGCAGGAAGACAGAGAGAGGAGGAAGGAGAGGAAGGCAGAGAGCCTGCTGGGCAGAGAGCCTGACATGGGCCTCAATCCCAGGACCCTGAGATTGTGACCTGAGCTGAAGGCAGAGACTTTAACCCACTGAGCCATACAGGCACCCATATTCAGGGAATTAAATGAGAAGAACATGCAGCCAAGGATACTTTATCCACCAAGGCTGTCATTCAGAATGGATGGAGATACCAGGAGCTTCCACAACCAACAGAAACTGAAAGGATATGTGACCACCAAGATGACCCTGCAAGAAATATTAATGGGGGTTCTATAAAAGGAAAGACACCAAAAGTGATACAGAACAGAAATTTACAGAAACAACCTGTAGAAACAAAGACTTTAGAGGCAACATGATGACAATAAAATCATAACTTTCAAGAATCACTCTCAGCATGGATAGCTTAAATGCTCCCATGAGACAGAACAAGGTTGCAGATTGGATAAGAAGATGCAACACACAATATGCTGTCTACAAGAGACTCATCTTGAACCTAATAATACCTCCAGACTGAAACTGAGGGGATAAAAAACAATTTTTTATGCCAACAGACCTCAAAAGCAAGCTAGGGTAGCAATTCTCATATATGACAATTTAGATTTTAAGCTAAAGACTGTAGTAAGAGACAGAGAAGGACACTATATTATTCTTAAAGGCTCTATCCAACAAAAGGGTCTAACAAATATAAATAACCATGTTCCCAACATGGGAGCTGCCAACTACATAAACCAAGTGTTAAAATCAAAATAGAGAGATATATTGAAAATAATACGTTAAGAGTAGGAGACCTCAAACTCCACTCTCAGCAATAGACAGATCATCTAAGTGGAAAAGCAACAAAGAAAGAAAAGCTTTGAATGGCACACTGGACCAGATGGACCTCATAGATACATACAGAACATTCTACCCTAAAACAGAAGAATACTCATTCTTCTCAAATGCACATGAAGCCTTCTCCAGAATAGACCACACACTGGGTCACAAATCAGGTCTCAACCAATGTCAAAAGATTGAGGTTATTCCCTGCATATCCTCAGACCACAATGTTTTGAAATTAAAAATCAATCACAAGAAAAAATTTGGAAGAAATTCAAAAACTTGGAAGCTAAAGACCATGCTACTTAAGAATGTTTGGGTTAACCAGAAAATCAAAGAATAACTTAATGGAAACCAATGAGAATGAAAACACATTGGTCCAAAACCTATGGGATACTGGAAAGGCAGTCTTGAGGGGGAAAGCATCACTCAAAAAACTAGAAGCATCCTAAATACACAAATTAACTTTACACCAAGAACTGGAGGAAAACAAAACAATAAAACCTAAGCCACACAGGAGATGAGAAATAATTAATATTAGAGCAGAGATCAATGAATTAGAAACCAGAAATTCAGTAGAGAAGATCAATGAAATTAGAAACTGGTTCTTTGAAAAAAAATTATTAAGATCGATAAACCACTGGCCAGACTTATCCAGAAGAAAAGATAAAGGAACCAAATTAATAAGAATATGAATGAAAGGAGAGAGATCAAAAATAATACCAAGAAGTAAAAAAAATATTATAAATCTTTATCAATATCTATATGCCAATAAATTAAACAATGTGGAAGAAATAGTTGCCTTCCTAGAAACCTATAAACAACCAAGACCAAAACAGGGAGAAACTGACAATCTGACTAGACCAATAACCAGTATCTAAATTAAAGTAGTGATCAAAAACCTCCCAAAAAACAAGAGTCCAGGGACTTATGGATTCCCAGAGGAATTCTACCAAACATTCAAAGAGGAAATAATACCTATTCTTCTGAAGCTGTTTCAAAAAAATAGAAACACATAAGGAAAACTTCCAAACTCATTTTATGAGGCTAGGATCACCTTGATCCCCAAACCAGGCAAAGACCCTATCAAAAAGGGGAATTATAGGTCAATAGCCTTGATGGATATGGGTACCAAAATTCTCAACAAGATCCTAGTTAATAGGATCCAACAGTACATTAATAAGACTATCCACCAGGATGAGGTGGGATTTATTCCTGGGATGCAAGGGTGGTATAATATTCACAAATCAAACAATGTAATAGGACACATTAATAAGATACAAGAACCAGGAGGCTCAGGCATTAAGCATCTGCCTTTGGTTCAGGTCATGATCATGGAGTCCCAGGATCAAGCCCCGCATCTGATTCCCTGCTCAGTTGGAGGCCTGCTTCTCCTTCTCTCACTCCCTCTGCTTGTATTCCCTCTTTGGCTGTGTTTCTCTCTGTCAAATAATAAGTAAATAAATAAACAAACAAACAAACAAACAAACAAATAAATAAATATCTTTAAAAAAGAGAGAGAAACAAGAATCATATAATTTCCTCTCAATTGATGCAGAGAACAATTTATCATGCAAATAAATGTCAAAAGAAAGCCAGAGTGACAATACTTATATCAGACAAACAATATTTTAAACCAAAGACTGTAACAAGAGATGAAAATGGGCACTATATCATAATAAAGGAGACTATCCAGCAAGATATAACAATTGTGAATACTTATACAGCCTTCATGGGAGCACTTAAATATATAAGAAAATTTAACAAAAATAAGGGAACTCATTGATAATAATAGTAAGGGACATTAGGACCCTACTTCCAACAATGGACAGATCAGCTAAGCAGAAAATCAACCAGGAAAGAAGAGCTTTAAATGAGACACTGGACTGGATGGATTTAATAGATATAACTCAGAACATTTCATCCTAAAGCAGTAGAACACAAATTCAAATGTACATGGGAAATTCTCTAAATTAAATCATATACTAGGTCACAAATCAGGCCGCCACAAGTACAAAAGGATTGTAATCAGACCATGCGTATATTCTGATCACAATATTGTGAAACTTGAAGTCAGCCCCAAGGGGAGGGGGGGGAGGAAAGAAATATATTGAGGTTAAACAAGATGCTACTAAAGAATGAATTGGTCAACCAGGAAATCAAAGAAGAAATTAAAAAATACATGGAAAAAAATGAAAATGGAAACAGGACAGTCCAAAATCTTTGGAATACAGCAAAAGTGGTCCTAAGAGGGAAGAATGTAGCCATATGGTCCTACCTCAAGAAGTAAGAAAAATCTCAACAACTCAACCTTACACTTAAAGCAGTTAAAAAAAAAGAATAACAAGCAAAGCCTAAAACCTGCAGGAGCAGAGAAATAAGATGAAATAGATGCTTAAAAAACAATAGAACAGACAATGAAACCAGGAGAAGGTTCTTTCAAAAATTCAATAAAATTGATAAACTCATAACCAGACGTAAAAAGAAAAAAATGACCCAAGTAAATGAAATCACAAATGGCAGAGGAGAAATAACAACCAACACCACAAAAATATACATGATTATAAGAAGATTATAAAAAACTTTATGCCAACTTTAGATAACCTAGGAGAAATGGATAAATCCCTAGAAGTATATAACCTACCAAAACAGAAACAAGAAGGAATGGAAAGTTTAAGCAAACTAATAACCAGAAGGTGATTGAATCAGAAAAGAAAAAAAAAAAATTCTCAACAAACTGAAGTCCAGGGCCAGATTGCTTCACAGATAAATTCTATCTAACACTTAAAGAAGGGTTAATACCTCTTGTTCTCAAACTATTCCAAAAGTAGAAATGGAGAGGAAACTTCCAAATTCATTCTATAAGGCCAGCATTTCCCTGCTACCAAAACTGGACAAAGACTTTGCTACAGGGTGCCTGGGTGGCTCAGTCATTAAGCATCTGCCTTCGGCTCAGGTCATGACCCTGAGTCCCAGGATCTAACCCCACATCAGGCTCCCTGTGCGGTGGAAAGCCTGCTTCTCCCTCTCTAACTCCACTGCTGTGTTCCCTCTCTGGCTGTGTTTCTCTCTGTAAAACAAATAAATAAAATCTTTAAAAAAAAGATGGCTAAAAACAAAACAAAACAAAACAAAACAAAACAATAATAACACAAAAAACTATAGGCCAAGATCTCTGATGAACATGGATGCAAAAATACTCAATAAAATACTTGCAAATCAAATACAACAGTAGATTAGAAGGATCATTTTCTATATCCAGTGGGATATATTCCTGGGATGCAAAGGTGGTTCAGTATTCATATATCAATCAATGTGATACTCCGCATTAATGGAAAAAAAAGGAAAAGAACTATATAACCCTTTCTTGATGAAGAAGAAAATCTGGCAAAGTGTGACACATATTCATGATAAAAATACTCAATAAAGTAGGGATAGAGGGAACATACCTCAACAAAAGAAAGGCCATAGATATGCCTGGGTGTCTCAGTCGTTGAGCCTTTGGCTCATGTAGTGATCCTGGAGTTCTAGGATCCAGCCCTGCATTGGGCTCCTGGCTCGGCAGGAAGCCTGCTTCTCCCTCTCTCATTCCCCTGCTTATGTTCCCTCTCTAGCTGTGTTTCTCTCTGACAAATAAATAAATAAAATATATATATTTTTAAAGTCATATATGAAAACCTCAGACCTAATACCCTCATTGAAGGAAAACTGAGAGTGTTTCCTCTCTGGTCACAAATAAGACAGGGATGTCCCCTCTCCTCTCCCCACTGTTATTTAGCACAGTACTGGAAGACCTGGCCCCAGCAATCAAACAACAAAATGAAATTAAAAAAAAAAATCCACAGAATGGGAGAAGATATTTGCAAATGACACTACAGACAAAGGGCTGGTATCCAAGATCTATAAAGAACTACTCAAACTCAAAACCCAAAAAGAAGATGAACACATCAAAAAAATGGGCAAGAGACATGAAGAGGCACTTCTCCGTAGAAGATATACAAATGGCCAACAGACACATGAAAAAATGTTCAGCGTCACTAGCTATCAGGGAAATTCAAATCAAAACCACTCTAAGATACCACCTTACACCAGTCAGAATGGCCAAAATTAGCAAGACAGAAAACAACAAGTGTTGGAGAGGTTGTGGAGAAAGGGGAACCCTCTTACACTGTTGGTGGGAATGTAAACTGGTGCAGCCGCTTTGGAAAACAGTATGGAGATTCCTTAAAAAATTAAAAATAGAGCTACCCTATGACCCTGCAATTGCACTACTGGGCATTTACCCCAAAGATATGGATGTAGTGAAAAGAAGGACCATATGCACCCCAATGTTCATCACAGCAATGGCCACAATCGCCAAACTGTGGAAAGAGCCAAGGTGCCCATCAACAGATGAATGGATAAAGAAGATGTGGTACATATATACAATGGAATACTATGCCTCCATCAGAAAGGATGAATGCCCAACTTTTGTAGCAACATGGACTGGACTGGAAGAGATTATGCTGAGTGAAATAAGCCAAGAAGAGAAAGTCAAGTATCGCATGGTCTCACTTACTTGCGGTGCATGAGAGGCAAACTGGAGGACAGTGGCAGAAGGAAAGCAAATGGGAACTAGGGTAATCTAGGGAGGGAAACGAAACAACAGAGACTTTGAACAC
>PITA01004897.1:0-38241 GCA_004023965.1 Spilogale gracilis | reverse complement strand
CTGGAGGGATGGGAGAGCCTGGGTGGGTACTGGGGACACCTAAAGCGTGGAGCACTGGGTGTGGGGAATGGGGAATGAATCTCAAAACACTGGAAAAAAAATTTAGTAACAATAAAAAAAAAAAATCCAAATTGGCAAGGAAGTATTCAAACTTTCATTATTTATAGATGGCATAATATCTATGTATACAACTTAAAAGACTCCACCGAAACATTATTAGAACTGATACATGAATCCAAGAGTCAAAAGATACAAAATTAATGTAAAAAAAAAATCTGTCACAGACCACATAAGTAGTTCATTCAGTTATGCACCTATGTTTGGCTTAGGTCAAGATCTCAGGGTGCTGAGATTGAGCTCTGGGTCAGGCTCTGTACTCACCTGGGAGCCTCCTTCTCATTCTTCATCCTGTTCATGCTCTCTCTCACTGTATTTGTCTCTCTCTCAAATAAATCAATAAAATATTTTAAAAAATCTGTTACATTTCTATACACCATTAATGAAGCAGCAGAAAGAGAAATCAAGGAATCAACCCCATTTACAATTGCACCAAAAACCATAAGATACCTAGGAATGAACCTGATCAAAAAAGTAAAAGATCTGTATTCTTCAAACTACAAAATACTGATGAAAGAAGTTGAAGATGACACGAACAAATGGGAAGTTATTCCTTGCTCATGGCTGACAGAAAAGGTATTTTTAAAACATTCACACTGCAGAAAGCAATCTACACACTTAATGAAATCCCTATCAAAATACCAACAGGACTTTTTGCACAGTGTTAAAACAATCCATCTTAAAATGTGCTTAGAACCACGAAAGACCACAAATACCCAAAGGCAAAGCAAAGCTGAAGGCATCACATTTCTTGATTTAAAGTTATATTTCAAAGCTCTAGTGATCAAGAGAATATGGTGCTGACACAAACACAGACACATAGTTCAATGGAACACAATAGAAAATTCAAAAATGAATCCATAAGCATATGGCCAATTCATCTTTGACAAAGCAGGAAAGGATATCCAAAGGAAAAAAGTCTCTTCGACAAATGGTGTTGGGAAAACTGGACATCAACATGTAGAAGAATGAAATTACCACTTTCTTATACCATACACACACACACACACACACAAATAAATTCAAAATGGATTAAAGACTTAAATGTGAGCCTTGAGAACATAAAAATCCTAGAGGAAAACACAGGGAGTTACCTCTTTGATATCAGTGTAGCAACATCTCTTTAGATATTCTCCTGAGGCAAGGGGAACAAAAGCAAAAATAAACTACTTGGATTTCATCAAAGTGTAAAGCTTCTGAACAGCAAAGGAAACAATCAACAAAACTGAAAAAGGAACCTATGGAATGGGAAAAGACATTTGCAAATGACATATCTGATAAAAGATTAGAGTCCAAAAATCTATAAAAAACTTACCAAATTCAACACTCCCAAAACAAATAATCCAGCTAAGTAAAAGGCAGATGACATGAATTGACATTTTTCTAAAGAAGATATGAAAAGATGCTCAACAGTACTCATCATCGGGGAAACACAAATCAAAACTCCAATGAGATATCACGTCACACATGTCTGAATGGTTCAAATCAACATTACATAATACAACAGGTGCTGGTGAGGATATGGAGAAAGGAGAACACTTTTATACTGTTGGTAGGGCTGAAAATTGGCACAACTACTCTGGAAGAAAGTATAGAGTTCCCTCAAAAAATTAAAAATAGAATTAACTTATGTTCCAACAATGGCACTACTAGATATTTTCCCAATGGGTACAAAAATATTAATTCAAAGGGTTGATGCATCCCAACATTCATAGCAGCATTGTCTACAACAGCAAAACTATGGAATCAGTCCAGATGCTGATTAATGCATAAAGAAGAGGCTATAAAATATTAGTCAGCCATAAAAAAAAAGAAATCTTGTCATTTTCAATGACATGGATAGAGCTAGAGAGTATCATGCTAAGTGAAGTAAATCAGTCAAAGAAAGACAAATACCATATGATTTCACTCATAGTGGAATTTAAGAAACAATATAAATGAACTAGGGGGAAAAGGAGAAGCAAACTAGAAACAGGTTCTTAACTATAGAGAACATGTGGATGGTTACCAGAGGGGAGGTGGATAGGGAAATGGTTTAAATAAGTGATGGCGATTAAGGAGGGTGGCTTGTTGTGATGAACACAGGCTGTTGTATGGTAGGTGATGAATCACTAATTCTACATCTGAAACTACACACACACACACACACACACACACACACACACGTATGTATATAGTGTTTATTTATTTGAGAGAGAGAGAGATAGCACAAGCAGAGAGGAGAGTGGGCTCCCTGCTGAACAGGGAGCCTGACAATGGCTTGATCCCTGAGTTGAAGGCAGGCGCTTAATGGTCTAAGCCATCCAGGTGCCCCCATCTGAAACTAATATTGCACTGTATGTTAAGTAACTAGAGTTTGAATAAAAGCTTGGAAAGAAAAAAAAAATTAAAATCTGCTCTGTGAAAGACAATGTTAAGGGACTGAAAAGAGGGTCCACTTACATGGTGCCATTTATGTCACATTCGTAAAATATATAAAAAAAATAAAAATTATTTTTGTTTTCTTTTTGGAACCCTGTATCTCCCACTTGCTTTCACCCATTTTGCCTATTCTCCAACCTCTTTCTTTTTGCAACAATTAGTTTGTTTTCTCTTTTTATGGATCTGATTATGCTTTTTGTTTTCATTTATTCATTTATTCACATGTAAGTGAAATTAAATGACATATATATGTGTTTTATATAAATTATATATACTATAAATTAAATACTACATTATATATACAGTATAAATTATATATATTATTTGATTTATATAATACATAAATTAAATATATGGTATATAAATTTTATAATATATAAATTTACACAAAATATATATTGCTTTAATATATGATAAAACATCACTTCTACATATTAATCCAACTAACAGGAAAAAAATGTCCGTGCAATACTTGCAAACAATTGTTTATGACAACTTTGCAAAATTATGAAAAAAACTTCAAGTAACAAAGATGAACTTCAACAGCTGAATGGATAAATTGGCAGTGATATCATAATTCAATCAAATATTGTTTAGCAATAAAATGGATATGCTAATAAGACATACAAAGACAGGGATGGATCATAAATGCAACAAGAAATCTCCATTGATGGTAGGAATGCAAAGCAGTACAACCACTTGGAGGAGAGTTTGACAGTTTCTTACAAAACATAGCATTGCTTTATAATATGGCCAGTAGTGCTTCTTGATATTTGCCCAAGGGACGTGAAAACTTATGCCCATGCAAAAACCTAAAGAATGTTTATGATCAGCCTTTTTTCATAACTGTCAAAATTGTGAAGCAACCAAGATAAGCTTCCATAGGTGTATGGATAAACAAACTCTGGTGCATTTAGACAATGGATTGTTATTCAGCACTAAAAAGTAAGATACTATTGAGCCACGAAAAGAGATGTAGGAAAATTTAATTCATATAAACAGGTAAGAGAAACCAATATGGAAAGGCTACTTATTATATGATCTGAACTATATGGCATTCTGGAAAAGGCACAGCTGTAGAGACAATGAAATAATGGATCCATGGTTTTGAGATGTTTTGAGAGTGAGAGGGATAGAGTTAAATACATACAATATAGGAAGCTCATTGTGTGGAAAAATTATTCTGAACAATATGTAGTGGTAGGTACATTACACTATAAACTTGTCAAAACCTATAGAACTTACAACGCAGAGTGAACTTTATGTGTGAAAATCAAACATAAATACAAGATACTGACAGGTCCCATGAAGGAACATAGATTGTTAGAAAACTATTTAACTATATCACAAATGTATGAAATTCTCTCACTGATGTGGGTGGGGGAGAAAGCTACTGATCTGAGTAATTTTAAAAATCATTGAAATATGCAAGACTACAGGCAAACAAAACAATACATAAAGGCTGAGTTCCAGTTGATAACTTTTCTCACCCTTAAGGGCATGGGTGAAAGTTTTTGATACCACCGTATTATTATTGGAGTAGAAGTTTACAGACAAGCAAGAAGAGGCTAGAATGGTCCACCTGGTGGTGGATTGGAATTAGAACTGTCAGTCTGAATTTATGTTTAGCTTAGTAGAGACATAGAGGGTTTAAAATAGGGAAAAATGTATGTAGTTAGTATATATATACAAACATGCATTTTCTTGCTCGATCAGTTGCTATGTCCTAGAAACCATGACACTCCAGAAGCAAAGGATACGTCTAGTCCCAATCTTGGTTTCAAGCATCATTCTCCAAAAAATGTTACTAAGCTCCTGGAGAAATGGCTAATTTAAAGACTAAACAGGAAATCTAGTTAGTGATACTGAAACATTTTACAGGGATAGACAGCAAAACAAAACAAAATACAAACAAAAATCCATCCTGATAGGAATAAATAAATAAATAGGGATAGAGGAACCAATTGAAAGAGCTTCCAATGGCAAAAATCTGGAATATTTTGTACCACAAAATCAATAACATAATACCGGAGTCTAACCCAAAGTATTAAAAAAATATTTGTGTCCATATTGAGGCAATCAGATGACTAAATAAATAAATGGGTTAGGGGACAAGAGACTAATATCCCAAGCAGAAACATTCCAAATGATTTACGTGAATACTCCATTACCAAGGAGGTAGAGGATAACTCATTATTTAAGTGTGAGCTATAGATAGTGAACTCCGTCCAGATGGTATAGTATGAGAATTAGGGATAAAGAACATCTTTTGCTAAAAAGTGTACTTTATTTCTGTGGCCTTTCCTCCATATCTCCATATCTGCATATCTGAGACAAATACTCTACTATATTGAGGGACTTTCTGTAAAGTACTTGGCCAGTACTCTTTAGGACTTTCAAGTTTCCTGAGAATAAGAATGTCTGGAAAACTATCAGAGCCTCAAGTTGTCTAAGGATACATGTTGACTGACTGCAATATGGTGTCTTGGATTGGATCCTGGCACAGAAAAAATGACATTTAAGTGAATGTTAAGAAAATATGAATAAGATATGAACTTTAGTTAATTATCAATATTGGTTTTTAAATATAACAAGTATATCATACTACTATAAAAGTACAGAATATGTGGAAACTGCCTCTACTCTTTCTATAATATTTCTGTAAATTTAATTTATGATAAAAGCTACTAAAAATGAAGTTGAAGTATGTATTTTTTCAAACATAAGCAAACCTGGACTATTTGAGATTATAAGAATTTGTGACGGTTTGAGACGCCTGGGTGTCTCAGTTGGTTAAGCGACTGTCTTGGGTTCAGGTCATGATCCCGGAGTCCTGGGATCGAGCCCCACATCGGGCTCCCTGCTCGGTGGGAAGCCTGCTTCTCCCTCTCTCAATCCCCCTGCTTGTGTTTCCTCTCTGGCTGTGTTTCTGTCTGTCAAATAAATAAATAAAGTCTTTTAAACAAGAATTTGTAAGGGTTTATAACAGGTATATTTGTAAAATATTTAATATCAAGAGAAAAAGAGGATTTTTATTTATTTATTTTTTTAAGATTTTATTTATTTGACAGAGAGAAACAGCCATAGAGGGAACACAAGCAGGGGGAGTGAGAGAAGGAGAAGCAGGACTCCTGCCAAGCAGGGAGCCTGATGTGGGGTTTGATCCAGGGTCTCCAGGATCATGACCTGAGCTGAAGGCAGTCACTTAACCAACTGATACACCCAGGCACCCAAGAAAAAGAGGATTTTTAAATAGGAATGATGTCATATTGTAAGATTCTTACATTATAGGTGAAGAAACAAATATTAATTAGAGAGTGATAAACTAAAGTTGGATATCTTATTCCCTAAAGAAATCCATAAAAATAACAAAAAGCAATGTATCTGATATTTCAATAGGGGAGATAGAATGGCCTACCAACAAAATTTCTTTGATTTTAATGAGGACAGAAGAAAAAGAAAATGGAAGAAAGAAAAGGAAAATGGCAAATGTGTAATATAAGGGTTAATATGAAACCAACCTTACTAATAATTATATTAATAATTTAATTAATAATAATTAATAAATCAATACAAGTGAAATAAAACCTCAAATTAAAAGCAGAGATTGTCTAATAAGATTAAAAAGGCAAAATAAAGCTGTAGGCTATGTAAAAGAGAAACATTTTAAGTATAAAGACATTAGCAATTTGAAAGGTAAAGATTGCATGGTGGGGGAGTGTAACATCTGTTTACATTTATAGTAAACACAAGACAATTGGTATGGCTACATTAATTACAGAAAAACCAGACTTCAAAACAAGAAGTGTCAACAGCCATAAAGACGGTCATTTTATAATGACAAAAGGGTCTATCCATCAAGAATTCCTACTATCTCTAAATATAAATGTATCTAATTAAAATCCAAAATGCATCTAACCAATACCCTTCACCCTGAAGCTACTTTCTCTTCTCAGTGTTCTTGATTATGCCTGATATTAGAGAAATCATATAAATGACAAAATGTTTATCCCAAAATAAAGATTATTTCAATATTAAGTATTATCTACTGTAATTTATCAAACTAATATGCTTAAATTTCCTTTTTTGAGGTACAATTTACATATCATTCACCAATTTTTATGTATGATTTGATGACTTTTTAAAATTAATTTTTATTTATTTTTATTTTTTTAAAAAGAATTCCATTTCTGAATTTATTTTTATTATTATTTTTTTAAAGATTTTATTTATTTGACAGAGAGAAACATGGTTAGAGAGGGAACACAAGCAGTGGGAATGAGAGAGGGAGAAGCAGGCTTCCCGCCGAGCAGGCAGCCCGATGTGGGGCTCCATCCCAGGACTCCAGGATCATGCCCTGAGCC
The DNA here is from genome assembly GCA_004023965.1 of Spilogale gracilis. Classification (NCBI taxonomy): domain Eukaryota; kingdom Metazoa; phylum Chordata; class Mammalia; order Carnivora; family Mephitidae; genus Spilogale; species Spilogale gracilis. Next base: position 31,339 of record PITA01004897.1, on the reverse strand, counting down.
AAAGGCAGTTGCTTAACCAACTGAGCCACCCAGGCGCCCTGATTTGATGACTCTTGATAAAACCTACATGATCACAATAGCTATAAACATTGCACTCATTGTTCTTAAACTATTTGTCATATCTAATCAATATTTTGCCATTAAATTGTGCATATTTATAACTATTAATTAACATTTTGTTTTGTTTTACAAATTTAAAGTTATGGAAGTATAAAAAATAAAAGTACCCATATTCCATTTCCATTTCTCTTCCCCAAAGCTATCTTTTGAAAACTATTGGCCTTTACATTTTCTTTAGGTAAGCAGTATCGTATTACATATACATACACCCACACAGAAACAGTTATCTACATTGCTTTATTGGTACTAAATATACAGAGCTTCCTAAAGAGTGACACTAAATCTCTCATTTATATTTTTTTTCTATGTTCTCATAGCCTGGAAACTTATTTTCCCCTATTTTCCTTTGTCCAAAATAGAAGTCTATTTGGATTCGTTCTAATCTATAGACCAAGGGAACATGGTGTGCTTAACTACGTGGTGATATTTAATGATTTTCTTGATACTTGTCTCTTTACGTTCTAAAGTACTTTGCTTTCTTTGTTTTTCTTTTCAGGAAATATTGCATAGTTCTTTGTATTTCCCAAACCTACAACTGTTGGCAAAATAAATGCTTCTTAAATAAATATTAACTAACATAATATTCTGACCTTATTTGCTATAAAAAGAGATTCGATCTCATAGCTGAGAGCTCTAAAAACATGACTGATTTGCCATTCTTTATTTGTAAAGATAAATATCACAGTGATGCTATCTTAACTTCAAATAAATTAATGACAAATTCCAAATTTATTTATATCTCAATTCTACAAATGTATTTATGGAGTATCTCCAACCAAAGTTTTAAAACAGGGAAAAGTTATGGGACACAATGTCACAAAAAAGTTTCATTTGATAGTTTAAAACATTAACATACCATAGAAAAGGTAATGCATTTTTAGAGTAGTGAAAATTGAAAAAAATAAATTATGGAGTGTGCCAGGTTAAGTCTTAGGTGGAAAAAAATAGAATTTGAATGGGGTATAAATGTGTAAGGAATCACAAGGATATATCAAATGATGCACAATGGGAATGGAAAAATAGCTTATTTGTAAAAGTATCAACAATGGGTAACTTATATGTCAATGAGGAAAAACGCCTACAAATTTTGGGGAGGGAAAATGAGAAACATATAATATGTGAAGAGATTAAAACTGTTTTTCAGAATTAACACTAAGGATTAGTGATATGATACTAGAGAAAACATTTTCATGTTTTGAAGGATGTTTTTACTAGAGTAACACACATAAAAAATGAACTTTGGAGAAATTATTAACTCTGGCACTACCTTCAAGTACTGTGTATTGACTTGTAGTAAAATTACTCTTTGTTTTTGAGAAAGGACCATTGCAAATAGAGATTCACAAGATTTAATCCTCTATACTGAAGTTTTGTTAAAAGAAACACTTAGTTAAATAGATTGAGCAGGCTCATTATTAGTCAATGTATTTGCAATGGGTGGAGAAAATTAGGTGGAGAAAATTACCTATTTGTAGTGAGAGAAGTAAGAATTAAACCTATAAACAATCTAGAAATAAGCACCAAATGGACAGAAAAAAACAATCATTTTAACATTATTTATCTTCTTCAGATGTAGAAATTTAGAATGAATTTATAGTAAATGCTGTACTGAAACTGACAAAAGTATGAGATGAGAGGATAAATCTGACAGAAGAAAGTCTATTGGAAGTACAGATTTCCTTCTGCCTTGCTGTTCGACAGTCCATTAGCTTTAATACTGAACAAAGGCCAGATTTTAATACAAATATTACTTCTGCACATAGTCTTTTTAATTTATATCACACATTACATTTAGAATGCTATCAATTTGGCTGTAATTGGTTTACTTAAACATAGCTGAGCATATAAGGTTTTAAGATTCTTTCTCAATTAGCTGATGAAGCTTCTGTTCCCAGTTTTATGTATTATACACCTGGATTGCAATTTGACTTGGAAATTTTTTTTTAAGATTTTATTTATTTGACAGAGAGAAACACAGCTAGAGAGGGAACACAGCAGGGGGAGTGAGAGAGGGAGAAGCAGGCTTCCCACCACCAAGCAGGGAGCCTGATGTGGGCCTCAATCCCACGTCTCCGGGATCATGACCTGAGCCGAAGGCAGTCGCTTAACCAACTGAGCCACCCAGGCGCCCCTTGACTTGAATTTTTAAAGTTACATGTACAAGACATAATTAAAACATGAATGAAAGTCTGTTGCAATCACACCGATTTAAATGGTTGCTTAGGTTTTCTTGTGATTTAGCATTAAAAATATTTAGAAGATTATTCATTTTGGTGGCAAAATATGATTAGTCTATAAAATACATTGTACAGCAAACAGTTGTCTTTGGAATCCACATATAAGTACATTTTACACAAGGATTTCTTATGTGAGAGGATGTTGAATGCATTCTCAGGGATTTAACTTGCAGATTTCAAAAAACAGGGGATCTGAGCTCTCTTTCAAATTTTCCATCTTCCTGAAAGTAAAAATTATCTTACTGTTTAAACTGAATCTCAGTTAAGCAGCTATTTGTAAAGATGATAGCAGTTTCTGCCTTTCCAATGTTTATTCCCAGCCAATCTAGTTAAAAAATGTTAAGGACTTTGCTATTCCTAAAATACATATCCTATATTATAATATGAAGCAATTATATAAAATGGATGAAATTTGAATAACAAAATATATTCCAAAATACAAGAATAATACATACTAGTTAAGAAAATGAACAGAGATCATTTACACTCCTACAGAGACCTGGAAAATAAAAGGTTCCCAGAATGGTCTGTGCCTATGCTCTGATTTCTGAGTTTATTTCCTTTATGTGTTAACATTATATGCATATAAATTTTGTCATTCCCTTGGCAATCCATCTACTTCAAAACTCAGAGTGACTTCATTACAATTTTCCCCATCACAGGAAACTACACATTAGTGAATCAAACCATTTCTTAATAAGGCTTTAATTCTTTTTTTTTTTTTTTCCTATTTGGTTATTTACCATCAGTTGCAAAAGAATGAGCAATCTTAAAATATTGCTTTAGAATAATAAGTTGAAGCAAATATGCATTGTATCAAAATTATAATTCTGAAAATGAGTGTGCTGATAACTCACCTCTGTCATCTGGATCACTGATGTCTTAAATCCTTTGCTGAATGAATAAATCTCCCACCTACACTAATTACCATAATTTTGCTCTGCAGAATATTAATTTATTAGATTTTACCAATTCTTATATGCTTTGAATGCATATTTAAATGTGAATGTGAGATACATGTTTGCCAGTTTGTGACAAATGTCCAACACTGTAACAGCTTGCAATTTGATGGTGAAATTTGTACCCAAGGTGAGCCACTGTCATAACCTCTTTGACCTTGCTCCCATCAGTGCAGAAGACCAAGACCTTAGATGTGAGAATAGTCTGTCAATAGTGATACTCGCTGTGCTTTGCATTCTTATTGAGATGTGATACTGAAACACGGAATAAGACATTTTCACATATTTGTGCTTGCAACCTATTAGATTTCTACATTATTAGCCCCGGGGTAGAAAAAGGCTGAATAAAATATTGTTTTGTACTTTTGTGTAACATATGATATGAGGTTGACTAACTGCTTCCCTAAATTATAATCCCATCATATTTATCCTATTATGAAATGGTCTCAAAATTATAAGGATCAAAAAGAAAGATGAAATATAATTCTCACTGTGGAAGTTTGCCTTTTGTTGAAATCATGTGATCAGAATTTTAAATATAAACTTGTAATGCAAATAACTTGATTTTTGTCTTTTTTAAATTAACATATAATGTATTTTTAGTTTCATGGGCACAGGTCTGTGATTCATCAGTCTTACACAGTTCACAGGACTCACCATAGCACATACCCTCCCCAATGTCCATCCCCCAGCCACCCCATCCTCCCACTCCCCCTCCACTCCAGCAACCTTCAGTTTGTTTCCTGAAACCAAGAGTCTCTTAAGGTTTGTCTCCCTCTCTGGTTTCATTTTGTTTCATTTTTTCCCTCCCTTCCCCAATGATCCTCTGTCTTGTTTCTCAAATTCCTTATATCAGTGACATCATATGATAATTGTCTTTCTCTGATTGACTTATTTTGCTTAGCTTAATAGTCTCTAGTTCCATCCATGTCATTGCAAATTGCAAAATTTCAATTTTTGATGGCTGCATGATATTCCATTGTATATATATACCACAACTTCCTTAGCTATTCATCTATTGTTGGACATCGAGACTCTTTCTATAGTTTGACTATTGTGGACATTGATGCTATAAACTTTGGGATTCATGTGCCCTTCAGATCAACTAACTTGATTTTATTGTGAACTGGTCAAAAAAAAATTATGATGCATTCATATAATATAGTGAACTTTGTTTTAAAAGCATGAGGTAAAATAATTATTTTTATATGGAAAGTAATATTAAGTGACAATTTACTGTAAGCATTAAAATATTTTAAAAGGATCAATACAAGAAACTTAATATGCTTATGTTTGAGGAAAGAACCTTGGTAATAGAAAAGGAAGATTTTTTTTTAATTTGTCTTTTAAGCATGGCACGTTAAAAGGCATGTATATATTAAACTCAATATTATATATAATAACTGAGAGATAGAAATGTTTATTTTTATCTAGAATGTTCTAAATTTAATTATTAGTATGTCTTTATAGTAAATTATAAATTCAAACACAATCACATCACCTATTTATTTTATCATGAGAAAAACTAAAATTAGATACTGCAACATTGCTACCCACAATGTCATTTAAATTTACTAATATTTATCATTATTTTTAATAAAGAAGTTTGCTTCTAACTATTAATTACAAAGATGACTGTGTGGCTCAGTCAATTAAGCATCTGCCTTTAACTCAGGTCATGGTCTGAGGGTTCTGGGATTGAGCCCTGCATCAGGCTCTGCTCAGTGGGGAGCCTGCTTCTCCCTTCTGCCTGCCTTTGCTTGTGCTCTCACACTCTCTCTTTCTCTTTCTCTGGTGAAAAAAATCAAAAAAATATTATTTTTTTTTTAAAGTCAAGACTACTCCTGGTTCCTTGTTGCAACTTTCCAGTGAAATTTCCAATGATCATGAGCATTGTGTGTTAATTTCAGGTAGATATAATTTGTTTCTATAAATCAATAGTTTTCAAGGCATTCCATTATCCATCCAGGCTGAAGTAAATTGTTGGGATACTTCCAGATATAACTCTGTGTCACTCAGAAATTGTTTGGGTTGATATGTTTGTTTTATGGTTGTTTTAATTTATGACTGGCTATACATACTTATTGTCATAAACTGCAGTCTGTGAAAAATTCACATCAAGATATACATAGGTGGGTTCTCTCAACATGTATTCCATAAGTGGTTGCTTTATAGATTAATGAATATGAAGAACTGTCCATGTGCAATTTGCTTTTGCATGGATTCATAAGTGTTACATGATATTCATAAGTGTTACATGATGAATATCTTAGGGAATTTACCCTAGTGTTCAGGTGTTTTTGTAAATGTTATGACTTTAATAATAATGAAAAGAAATAAGTGGTAAATTTAGAAAGCACAAAAATTGTAAAATAATTACAATAATTACAAACTAGTAAAAAAGGAAAGACACAAACATGTTTTATTTCTGTTAACTACAGAAAGGTTACCACTTTGAAGGTAATTCAAGATTGGAGGCTCAAGAATGAGATTATGGATATATTTAGGATTCATAAAAGAAATGGGTGAAAATGAGGATATACAGGTGGATTCTATCAGCAAGAAGATGACCTCAAGAAGAAGAAAAAGATGGTTTTAGAAAAATATGTGAGTGGGTGGCTCAGTGGTTTAAAGCCTCTGCCTTCGGCTCAGGTCATGATCTCAGGGTCCTGGGATCTTGGTCTGCATTGGGCTCTCTGCTCAGCAGGGAGCCTGCTTCCTCCTCTCTCTCTGCCTGCCTCTCTGCCTACTTGTGATCCCTCTCTCTGTCAAATAAATAAATAAAATCTTTAAAAAAAAGAAAAATATGTGACAGCAATATTTAAAAGGTAGATAGAATGAGAGAGCTTAACTAGAGACACAATGCAGAATGAAAAAGATAAAACAAAGCCCTTTAACTAAATGCAACAAAGATTTTTCTCAAGATGATATAAGCAAAAATAGCAAATATTTAAATATAGATATAAATATATAAATACACATGTAAAAAATAGGTCACTGTGAGAAATGTAAATCTTATATATACTTAACAAATAACACATGATTTTATGAGCCATGTTATATTCTGTTTTAGTATTATCAGTATAACAGAGTTATTTGTCTTCTGTCTATTAATGTATCATGAAAGGAAATCTTAAAGGATTCTCACTAACTTTGAAAAATATTCTGAATGGACTCATTTCAAATAAAGGAAAGATAATTGTAGAAGGGAAATTCATCTAAGGAGGTTTCAAATCTCTAGAAACACATATTTTAGAATAGTCAATCTTAAAATTGAGACATAGGATCTTAATGAACAGAGTTAAACATAACGAGATCCCAAATGTAAATACAAATAAAAAAACAGTAGTATAGCTACACAAACTTTCATTTTGAGCTGCTTTTTCAATAGACAACTCTATGAGGTATGTTACAGGACAAGCAGAATTAAAATAGTTCCAAGTGATGGTTGAAAATTGTCTTGACTGTATGAGCATATGATCTATATGAAGTATGTCTCATCTTTAAAATTACTGTGCAATATGCCATAGATTTATCTGAGAACTTTTCTTTATGTTGGAATATGTGTGAATTATAAACTGAAATTTGAAGCAAAGCTTTAAAATGTTGATTGATGCATCCATCAGGAGAATCCCAATTATAGCAATCATAAAAATAATTTGTCAATAGAGGATTTACTTCAGTGTAAATCAAGAACTGTAAATCAACATAATGTTTTATGAATCAGCTATGTTTGAGACTAAACAATTTGCAAAATGTCAAAAATCTACTCTATAAAATTGCCTGTGATAGGCTCATTTACAGATCCTCTATGGAGCTATATATAACAGCTTGAGCAAGCGGAACACTGTATTTTTCTTTCAAAAATACTGATACAAATTATTAAAGCTTTATACAGTAAATACAAATTTTGTTTTAACCTTTTTTAAACAGATAATTATCATTACAGATAATTTAAAATAAAGATAACAGAAAATCCATAAGAACAAGATAAGAAATGATTAAAAATATTAGTGGAATTCTCAGATCAATTACTTATATAGAAACAAATAAAGAGGAAAATATATTTACTCTTTTACATATGCAAATATATACTATGCTAAATCCCAACTTTACATTTCTTTCAACTTCAAATTTGAATTTATCTCAAAGCTCATGGTATGATTACAAACTTTTTCAATGTGTTTAGGCTTGTTTTGTCACCTAATATCTGTCACCAGATATATTCTGGAGAATGTTTCATGTGTCCTTGAAAAGAATGTGTATTCTATTGTTTTAGGGTGGCATGTTCTGAATATATATGTTAAGTCCTTCTAGTCCAGTGTATCATTCAAAAGCACCATTACCTTATCTGTTTGGATAATCTGTCCACTGATGTAAATAGAGTGTTAAATCCCCTACTATTTTTTTTAAGAGGCATTTATTTGAGAGAGAGAGAAGAAGCATGGGAGTTGGGTCAGAGAGAGAGAGAGAGCATCTTAAGCAGACTCCATACTGAGTGTGGAGCCTAACACAGGTCTGACCTCACAACCCTGAGATCATGTTGTGAGCCAAGATCAAGAATGGGAGGCTGAACTGACTGCACCATTCAGGTCAAGAAAATCTCCTACCATTTTAGTGTGTTGCTATTGTTTTGTTTCTTTATGCTTGTTATTAACTGTTTTTGTGTTTTGGGGTGCTCCATTGTTGGAGGGGCAAATATATTTACAAATGCTTCATCTTTCTGAATTGTTCCCTTTTTTATTATATAGTGTCTTTTGTCTCTTTTGATATATTTTCTTTTGAAGTTCATTTTGTTTGATATAGATCTTGCAACTCTTTCTTTAGACATCCATTTGTGTGATAAATGTTTCTTCATACCCTGACTTTTAATCTGCAAGTGTCTTTAAATCTAAAATGACTATCTTGGAGACATATAGATGGATCTTGTTTTTTATCCACTTTGTCACCTTATGTCTTTTGATTGGAACATTTAGTCCGTTTACGTTCAGAATAATTACTGATAGATATGTATTTATTGCCATTTTTTGTTTTGTTTTGTTCTGTGCCTGTTTTTGTAGTTTTTCCTCTGATCCTTTCTTCTCTTTCTCTCTCATGGTTTGCTAGCTTTCTCTGGCATTATACTTGAATCTCTTTCTCTTTATTCTTTACATATCTGTTATGGGTTTTGATTTGTGGTTACCATTACATTTGCATATAATATCTTCTGTAAATAGCAATCTATATGAAATTGATGGTTGCTTAAATTTGTACCCTTCTTTACTCCCTCTCCCCCATATTTTAGTTCTGTGTTTTCATATTTTACATCTTTTTTTTTCCTTGAATCCCTTGACTGATTTTTTTTTTTTAACTTTTACTGCTTTTGTGATTCCTACTCTCCATACTCTCACTCTTGGTCTTACCTTTCTACTCAAAGTGTCCCCTTTAATATTTCTTGTGGGTGGGTTTAGTGGTCAAGAGTTCTTTCAGTTTTTGTTTGAGAAGCACTTTACCTCTCTTTCTGAATGGTAGTTTTGTTGGATAGAGTGTTCTGGGCTGCAGATTTTTCCCTCTCAGCACTTTGAATATATTATGCCACTTTCTCTGACATGCAAATTTTTTACTGAAAAATCAGCCCATAGTTTTATTTTTCCCCTTTGTGTGTAACTATCTTCTCTTGTTGCTTTCACTTTTTTTTCTTTATCAGTAGTTTTCCCATTTTAATTATTATATGTCTTGGTGTGGACCTCCTTGCGTTGATTTTATTGGGCAATCTCTGTGCCTCCAGTTGTGATCTGGCAACTGTTTCTTTCTTAGGGAGAAAGTTAAGGGAGTTTTGAGCTCTTCTTTCTTCAAATACCTTGTCTGCCCCCTTTTATCTCTCCTTCTTCTGGGATATCTATAATGTGAATGTTATTATGCTTCATGGAGTCATTGAATTTCCTATTATCAATTTGCATATTTTTTTCATACGCTTGTTTTCCTCTGATTCCTTTAGCTTATTTTTTCCCATCAACTGCATTTTTTAAAGATTTTATTTATTTATTTGACAGAGAGAGACACAGCTAGAGAGGGGACACAAGCAGGGGGAGTGAGAGAGAGAGAAGCAGGCAGCCCAATGCAGGGCTCAATCCCAGGACTCCAGGATCATGACCTTAGCCGAAGGCAGTCGCTTAACCAACTGAGCCATCCAGGTGCCACCCTCCCCATCAACTACATTTTTAACTTCATTTATTATGTTCTTCATCTTGGATAGGCTATTTTTCACCTCTTTGTTAGAAGTCTCACTGGTGTCCTCCACTGTTTTCTTGAGTCTAGTGGGTATCTTTATGATCATTACTTTAAATTCTCTGTCAGGCATATTACTTATATCTGTTTTGCTTAGGTCTCTAACTCTGGGTTTGCCCTTATTCTTTTTGGGGGGGGGCATATTCCTCTGTTTTATCATTTTGTCAACCTCTCTGTGTCTATTTTTCTGTGTTAGGAAAGTCAGCTACTCTTCTGCTCTTGAAGAAGGCATGGTCATATGAAGATAATGGTCATATGAAGGTAATGGTCATATGAAGAAGAGATCCTATGTTGCCCTCCAGTGCGGTGGCCCTGTTTTCTAGGACCTGGAATCTCAAGGACTGTGTCATATATGTATTGCCTATCCTCTACTTTTGTGCCCTGGACACTTTATCCTTCAGGCCAGTTGTCTGCTGGGACTATCTTTGCCTGTTGTGGGTAATAGTTGTTTTTAGCCAGTGTGGGGTGCATTTTAATAAGGTATGTGTTGGTCTGCCTGCACATTGAGACTTGCTTCTGCTGCCACCGGAACTTAGACACCTTAAAATGTGTGAGCTGGAGTTATATATTGGCAGGCTCTGTACCAGTCTTCTGAGGGAAGATACCAGGATTGGAGCAAGTGTGGTCAGGAAGGACAGATCTCCCAAAACACGAGGGACTGGGGCTTATTGTAAACAAATTAGGTAGTGAGTGTTGGTGCCACACTGGTGGCTGTGTGTTTATGCTGGTGGTCAGAGGAAGGAAATGATACCTGCTAGCTCCTTTTACTCTTGGAAGGGTCTCCTTGCAATCCCTGACACTCCAGGACATGCTCTGAGATGAGTAAATAACTCTCCCTCTTGCATGCACAAGCTGTTCTTGAAATTGCTGCTTCTATGCTGTAATTGCATGAATTATTTGTCCTGCTATCTATTTAATGGTGGAGACTCAGCTTTTGAATATCCTCCAGGCTTTCCCAGAGCTGAACCTGCTGATTTTCAAAATTCCAGGCTTTAAGTTCTGCTGCTTGCAAAGACTCATGTAATTCAGCCCCTCTTGCTTTCAAAGACAAATGTTATGGGGATTTGTCTTCCCCATGTGAGATCTCCAGTGTGATAGTCTGTTTTCTCCCTTCTCTTTGCCACTGGCTCCCTCCCAACCATAGCTTCACATGGTCGCTTTCATTCCCCCAATGTGTCTCCACCCTTCCTACCTTCTTCAATGTGGTCTCCTCTTTAGATGTGAAGTTTTATCTTCTAGTCTTCAGGTTATTTTTTCTGGGTTAGTAATGCTGATGTAAGTGTTATCCAGTAGTATCCATGAGATGAAGTGAGCTTAGGGTCCTCCTACTCTACCATCTTGGCCCCAGCCTCTCTTCTGAATGTATCTCAAATATCAAAATTCAACTCTATTTATACCCATTTTTTTAAGGTTCCAATCACTCCAGAATGTGATAGTATACCAATTTTTTATTTTGCATGTTCAAATGTAATACAGTCATTTTTAATCTTACCCTAAATTTTATACTTGAACTTTGTTAAGAATAGAAAAAAGTTTGTAACATTTCTACTTTTTTAGTAATGTATACACTCCCTTTTATTCCAGAACCCACAATACCCCTTTACGGTAATTGTATCCATATTGTTCCCTGTCATTCATGCATCCATGTAGCCGAAATATTTGAAATATGTTTTTGATAATTTTTTTCTGACATTCCTTCTAAAAAGGAGGGGTATAGTAGCCTAAATGTATCCTTTTTTTGTTTGTTTGTTTAAAGATTTTCATTTATTTGACAGAGAGAAACACAGCCAGAGAGGGAACACAAGCAGGGGGAATGAGAGAGGGAGAAGCAGGCTTCCTGCCAGGCAGGGAGCCCGATGTGGGACTCGATCCCGGGTCTCCAGGATCATGACCTGAGCCGAAGGCAGTCACTTAACCAACTGAGCCACCCAGGTGCCCCGCCTAAATGTATCCTTAGGGGGTACACAGGTAGAGTAGACATTGTAAGTGTCCCACCTTTGTGCTCCTTCTGTGTTTATGAAGTCATATTTCAAATGATAGCATGTGTATGTTTTTTTTTTTTTTCTTTCTGATGTATCTCTGCCAAAATCCACCATGCCTCCCCGCAGGATGAAATCAGAATTAATGGTCCTTATTCTCCAATGGCAAGAACTGTAGTATATATAGATCAGTTTCTATACCACTCTAGTGTTATAATTATTTTTACACTTTTATTATTATTAAAATCCTCCCCCCACGGGATTAAGCCCTAGTTGCCCATTAGGTAACTTCCTTTATTGCTTTACTTTTTCTTTCTTTGCTCTCTCACCTACCCTCTCCCTTGCAGTTGTGTCTTGGAATACCTCATTAATAATAAGAGAAGCCCCATTTCAGGGTTTGTTTTGAGAGAAAAACCAAACAGATAGCATAAATTGAGTGTCCTGGCCAGAAACTTAATAAGAAGAAGATGACCTCTAGATGAAAATGACATGGAATAAGAGAGAATAAGTTCAGTATAAATCAAATAAATAAAATCTTTTTTTTAAATATTTAATTTATTTGACAGAGAGAAACACAGCCAGAGAGGGAAGAGAAGCAAGGGGAGTGAGAGAAGGAGAAGCAGGCTTCCTGCCAAGCAGGGAGCCAGATGTGGGGCTCGATCCCGGTTCTCCGGGATCATGACCTGAGCCAAAGGCAGTTGCTTAACCAACTGAGCCACCCAGGCACCCTCCCACCTTCATTATTAAGCAGATTTGGGTTTTGGCTATCTTTACCCTGAGAATCTCTTAATCAGCACTCCTTCTCTAAAGCAAAATACTTATGGGACATCTGGGTGGCTCAGTCAGTTAAGTGTCAGCTTTCCTTGAGGTCATGATCCCAGTGTCCTGGGATTGAGTCCCCACATTGGGCTTTTTTCTCAGCAGAGAGTCTGCTTCTCCTTCTGTGTCCTGCTACCCCCCTGCTTGTGCACTCTCTCTCTCTCCCCCTTTGGCAAATAAATAGAATCTTTTAAAAATGAAAAAAATAAAAATAAAATTCTTATCTGTTTCCCTAATATCAGAGGTATACTGGGCATAAAGAGTATTATTCATTATCTTCTTTGTAAAATATGTTACATTGTGTACATTAATGACATCTCCAATTGATAACAGAACAAACAAGATACCTTTACTTTTCTGCATCTGTAATAATTGAACAAGTAGGGAGAACTAATAATTTTCAAAATCTCACTATAGAAATCATAATATTGTCTTAATAAAACATCCAAATCTGCTCTAGATAAACAAGAACATAACCAAGCTATTTGACTTAATTTTAAATTGCATGTTATACCTATAATTCTTAGCATGTTGAGAACTGAAGAACAATTACATGGGTAATTTTTCTAACACCATCAATAAAATGATGCTTGCATGAATGTTGATTTTATGTTGCATAGGCCTAGTGATGAAAAAATCATGAAAATACATTTTTAGAAATCATGAAAAATACATTCAATAGAGAAACAGGAAAAATAGATATGAAAAATTTTCTTTGAAAAAATTCAAAAAGAGGAAAAACAAAACAGAAATTTTGTATAATAGACTAAGACCAGTAACTGTCTTGAGAAGGTGATAAATACTTCAAATAGATTAATAACATTAATTTGTTGGTTTTTAAGTAAGAAATTTTATTTTTGTTGTTTCAAAACCACTTAAAATGTGTTTCAAATGATTACATAGTTCACAAAAATGAAAAATGTAAAAACAAATAGTATTTAAAGTTCTACTGTTTAATGGAAAATGTTAATCAATAAATATTTATGATCCTTTACTTAAACAAAATATATAAATTTTATATTTGCATTGACTAAAGATGAATATTTGAAATTATTGCTCTATGAGTTTAGAAAGCAAGATACTAAACAATGATATTCTATCTAATAAATTTAATGTACTATACATCTAAATACCTTACTAATATACTTATATATATTTAATTTTTCCAAAATACATTTAAAATTCTTTAAAATGTAAATTTATGCTTCTTTCATTAATTAATTAATTGATTAATTTATTTATATTCAGTGTTCCAAGATTCATTATACCTCATACCCAGTGCTCCATGCAATACGTGCCCTCAATGCCCACCACCAGGCTCATCCATCCCGCACCTCCTCTCATCCAAGACACTCAGTTTGTTTCTGAGTTCAAAGTCTCTTATGTTTTGTTTCCCTTCCCCAATTGACCCTACTTCCCATTTCCTTTCCTTCTCTTACTCTCCTCCATATTACTCCTTATGCATCTCAAGTAAGTAAAACCATGTGATACTTGACTTTCTCTTCTTGGCTTATTTCACTCAGCATAATCTCTTCGAATCCAGTCCATGTTGCTAAAAACATTGGGTATTCATCTATTCTGATGAAGACGAAATATTCCATTGTAGATATGGATCATATCTTTATCCATTCATCTGCTGAAGGGCACCTTGACTCTTCCCACAGTTTGGTGATTGTGGTTGCTATGAACATTGGGGTATATACGGCCCATCTTTTCAGTATATCTGTATCTTTAGAGTAAATACCCAGTAGTGTAATTTCAGGGTTATAGGGTAGCTCTATTCTTATTTTTTTAAGGAATCTCCACCCTGTTTTCTAAAGTGGCTGCACCAACTTGCATTCCTACCAACAGTGTAAGAGGGTTCCCCTTTCTCCACAGCCTCTCCTACACTTGTTGTTTCCTGTCTTGTTAATTTTGGTCATTCTAACTGGTGTAAGGTGATATCTCAAGGTTTTGATTTGAATTTCCCTGATAGCTAGTGACACTGAACATTTTTTTCATGTGTCAATTAGCCATTTACATGTCTTCTATGGAGAAATTCCTCTTCATGTCTCCTGCCCATTTTTTGATGTGACCATCTTCTTTTTGGATGTTGAGTTTGGATCATCTTCTTTTTGGATGTTGAGTTTGAGTAGTTCTTTATAGATCTTGGATATCAGCCCTTTGTCTGTAGTATCATTTGCAAATATCCTCTCCCATTCTGTGGGTTGCCTCTTTGTTTTGTTGACTGTTTCCATTGCTGTGAAGAAGCTTCTTATTTTGATGAAGTCCCAAAAGTTCATTTCCACTTTTGATTCTTTTGCCTTTGGAGACATGTCTTGAAAGAAGTTTCTGTTGCCGATGTCAACGAGGTTACTGGCTACGTTCTCCTCTAGGATTTTGATAGATTCCTGCCTCACTTTGAGGTATTTCATTTATTTTGAGTTTATCTTTGTGTCTCGTATAAGGAATGGTCTAGTGTCATTCTTCTATACATAGCTGTCCAATTTTCCCAGCACCATTTATTGAAGAGACTGTCTTTTTCCACTGGATATTTTTTCCTGCTTTGTCAAAGATGATTTAACCATAGCGGGTCCATATCTGAACTCTCTACTCTGTTCCATTGGTCTATTTGTCTGTTTTTGTGCAGGTACCATGCTGTCTTGGTGATCACAGCTTTGTAATAAAGCTCAAAATCAGGTAATGTGATGCTCCCAGCTTTGTTTTTCTTTTTCAGCATTTCATTAGCAATTCTGGGTCTTTTTGGTTCCATATAAATTTTTAAGATTGTTTGTTCCAAGGCTTCGAAAAATGCTGGTGGAATTTTGATCGGGATGGCATTGAATTATAGATTGCTCTGGGTAGTATAGATATTTTAACAATGTTTATTCTTCCAATCCATGAGCATGGAATGCTTTTCCATCTCTTTGTGTCTTTATTAATTTATTTCAGGAGTATTCTATAGTTGCTCGAGTACAGATACTTAATGTATTTGTTTAGGTTCATTCATAGGTATCCTATGGTTTTGGGTACTATAAAACGGAATTGATTCTCTGATTTCTCTTTCTATATTTTCATTGTCAGTGTATAAGAATGCAACTGATGTGTGTGCATTTATTTTATATCCTGCCACATTACTGAATTGTTGTATGAGTTCTAGTAGTTTGTGATAGTCTTTTGGGTTTTTTTATATAGAGTATCATGTCATCTGTGAAGAGAGAGAGTTTGACTTCCTTTTTGCCAATCTGAATATCTTTCATTTCATTCTGTTGTCTGATTGCAATTGCTAGGACTTCTAACACTATATTGAAAAATAGTGGTGAGAGTGGACATCCTTGTCTTGTTCCTGATCTCAGTGGGAAGGCTGTCAGTTTTTCCATGTTGAGAATGATATTCTATTTTCATAGATAGATTTTATGAGGTTGAAGGTTGTTCCCTCTCTCCCTATACTTGAATAGTTTTAATCAGGAATGGACGTTGTATTTTGTCAAATGCTTTTTCTATATCAATTGAGAGTACCATGTGGTTCTTCTTCTCTTATTGATTTGTTCTATCACGTTGATTGATTTGTTAGTGTTGAACCACCCTTGCATCCCTGGCATAAATCCCACCTTGTCGTGGTGGATAATCTTTAATATACTGTTGGATCCTGTTGGCAAGGATCTTGTTGAGAATCTTGGAATCCATATTCATCAGAGATACTGGTCTGAAATTCTCCTTTTTGATGGGGTCTTTGTCTGGTTTGGTGATTAGAGTAATGCTGGCTTCAATAAAGAGTTTGGAAGTTTTCCATATGTTTCTATTTTTTGAAAGAGCTTCAGGAGAATAGGTGTTATTTCCTCTTTGACTATTTGGTAGAATTCCTCAGGGTATCCATCAGGTCCTGGGCTCTTGTTTTGGGGGAGGTTTTTGATCACTGCTTTAATCTCATTACTAGATATTGGTCTATTCAGATTGTCAATTTCTTCCTGTTTTAGTCTTGGAAGTTTATAGATTTCCAGGAATGCATCCATATCTTCTAGGTTGTTAAATTTATTAGCATATAACTGTTGATAGTAATTTTTGATGGTTGTTTCTATTTCCTTGGTGTTAGTCATGATCTCTCTCCTTTCATTCATAATTTTATTAATTTGGGTCTTCTCCCTTTTATTTTTCATTAGTTTGGCCAATTATCAATCTTATTAATTCTTTCAAAGAACCAGCTTCTAGTTTTATTGATGTGTTCTACTATATCTCTAGTTTCTAATTCATCCATCTCTGCCATAATTATAATTATTTTCCATCTTTTGTGGGGGTTTGGTTTAATTTGTTGTTGATTTTCCAGTTCTTTAAGGTGTAATGAGAGTTGGTGTATTCGGGATTTTTCAATTTTTTTGAGTGAGGCTTGGATGGCTATGAATTTCCTCCTTAGGACTTCCTTTGCTGGATCCCATAGGTTTTGGATTAATGAATCATTGGTTTCCATGAAATTTTTAAGTTCTTCTTAAATTTCCTGGTTGATCCAAAGATTCTTGAACAGGATCATTTTTAACTTCCATTTGTTTGATTTTCTTCTGAACTTTTTGTTGTGGTTCAATTCCAGTTTCAAGGCATTATAGTCAGAGAATATGCAGGGAATAATCTCAGTCTTTTGGTATTGGTTGAGCCCTGATTTGTGACTAGTATGTGATATATTCTGGGGAATGTTCCATGTGCACTTGAGAAGAATGAATATTCTATTTTTTAGGTAGAATGTTCTAAATATATCTATGATATCCATGTGGTCCAATGTGTCATTCAAAGCTCTTGTTTATTTGTTGATTTTATGTTTAGATGATCTTTCCATTACTGAGAGTGATATGTTAAGATCTCCTACAATTAATGTATTTCTATCAATATAACTCTTTATTTTGCTTAACAGTTGGCTTATGTGGTTGGCTGCTCTTGTGTTGGGGGTGTAAATATTTACAATTGTTAGATCTTCTTGGTGTATAGACCCTTTGAAAATGACATAGTGTCCTTCCGTGTCTCTGACTACAGTGTTTAGATTAAAATCTAATTTGTCTGATATAAGAATCACTACTCCAGCTTTCTTTTGCAGTCCTTTGGTATGAAAGATGGTCCTCTATCTCCTCACTTTCAATCTGGAAGTATCTTTAGATTAAAAATGTGTCTTTTGTAAAAAACATATGGATAGGTCCTATCATTTTATCCAGTCTGCAACCCTATGCCTTTTTAATGGAGCATTTATGACATTCACATTGAGAGTGATTATTGATAGATATGTGTTTATGACATCATGATGCCTGTGAAGTTCATGTTTCTATAGATTACCTCTGTAAATTTCTGTTCTGTGTCACTCTTGGGTCCAATTATCTTTTATAGAATCCCCCTTAATATTTCTTGTTGTGCTGGCTTGGTGGTTGCATAATCTTTTAGACCTTGGGGTCCTGGAAGCCTCCTATCTCTCCTTCCATTCTGAAAGTCAACCTTGCTGGGTACATTATCCTTGGTTGCATATTTTTGTCATGTAATTCCCTGAATATGTCTTGCCAGCCCTTTCTGGCTTGCCAGGTTTCTGTGGATAGGTCTGAAATTATTCTGATGGTCCTCCCTCTGTACATAAGTGATCGCTTCCCCCTAGGTGCCCTTAAGACATATTCTTTGAATTTATGATTCATGAATTTCACAATTATGTTCCTGGAGATATTTCTAGCCTCATTGATCTTGAGGGGTGTCCTCTCTCCCTCTGGGATACAAACACTTGCTTCATTGCCTATATTAGGGAAATTTTCATCCATGATTTGTTCAACTATATCTTCTAGACTTCTCTTTCTCTCAACTCCCTCAGGGATCCCAATAATTCTGATGCTGGAGCATTTCATGATCCCATTTATTTCCCTAATTCTATTTTCATGAGATTTTATTTTTTCATTTTTTTATAATATTTTATTTATTTGACAGAGAGAAACACAGCGAGAGAGGGAATACAAGCAGGGGGAGTGAGAGAGGGAGCAGCAGGCTTCCCGCCAAGCAGGGAGCCTGATGTGGGACTTGATCCTGGGTCTCTGGGATCATGACCTGAGCCAAAGGCAGTCACTTAACCAACTGAGCCACCCAGGCGCCCCTATTTTCATGAGATTTTAGCCATTTGTTCTGACTTCTCTTGCTTCTCCTCTCCTTCTCAATCCATCTGTCTTCTAAATCACTAATATAATCTTCAGCTTTACCTACCCTAGCTGTTAGCATATTTAAATTAGGTTACATCTCATTAATAGCCTTTTTAACCTCTGCCAGTTCAGCTTTCACTTCTGTCATTATAGCTTCTATCTTGCCACTAATGTTCTTTTCCAACTTAGCTGTTGCTTGGATGATTGCTACCCTGAATTCCATTTCTGTCATATTGCTTATGTTCATTTCCAGTAGTTCTGTGACAGGGGTTGCAGTCTTGGGATTTTCTTCTGTTGGTTGTTCCTCCTCTGAGTCATTTTGGCAAGGGGTAGTTGAGAGGATGTATAGCTGAATATATCAACCACTATCCAGGTGAATTGCTCATTGGAAGGTTTAGGAGCAATCAGAAGTCACCACCAAAAGGGAAGAGGAAAGAAAAAAGAGAGAGAAAAAGAGAAAATACACACACACACACACACACACACACTCCTTATTGCGTGCCAAGTAGATATGACTTAGCTTCATCCATGATTATTTTAACCGGTGAGCATTCATGCATACCTACATTGAGATTTTGTCTGAAGGGTCTCATAACTAAGATTTCATTAAACAGCAGTAAATTATCCCTTAAGGTCCTGGAAACCTTGCTTCCAAAGTCCCTTTCTTATATCTATAGTTTATTTATTTATTTGAGAGAATGAGAGAGAACCTAAGGAAAGGAACAGAGGGAGAGGAAAAGGAGGAGGAATAGTAAATATATACATAGAATACTGAGCAAACTCCCTGCTGAGTGCAGAGCCTCAGACAGGGCTCAGTCTCAAGAGGCACTTATCACAACCTGACCCGAAACCAAGAATGAGCCTCTGAGCCATCCATTAGCCCTGCTTCCAAATCCCTTATCAGTTTATACTACCGTTAGCCTCCTCCCAACTGAAAAGTATATAATCAGTCACTTCTCCCAACCCTAGTGCTGCTCCTTCTCCCCAAGATCCTGTCCCCATGCTTTCATAAAACTGCCTTTTTTTGCACCAAAGAAACAAAGAAACAAAACAAAGAAATAGTTATATTTTCAACTTTAGTAATGGTAAGTGTCAGAATAATGCCTAAATCTAAAATATAAAGCAATAAAAGTATAAGTGTGTTACCAAGAAATTGGATTAAGGGATGCCTGGGTGGCTTATTTGTTAGGTATCTGCCTTCAGCTCAGGTCATGATCCCAGGATCTTGAGATAAAGCCCTGTATCAGGTTCCCTGCTCAGTGGGAAAGCTGCTTCTCCTTCTCTCACTCCCCCTCTGTGTTCCCCTTCTTGCTCTGTCAAATAAATAGTTAAAAAAAAAAAATCTTAAAAAAAAAGTAAAGAAAGCAATGGCTGTAAATCAACCTCCAAGATACAGGTGGACATGGCAGGGAATCAAGACCAATGGAAAGACCTGCTTATAATATGTCTGTAAAATTTTGGTACATTAAGGGTGTCTGGGTGGCTCAGTTGGTTAATCGACTGCCTTTAGCTCATGTCATGATCCTGGAGTCCTTGGATTGAGCCCCACATTGAGCTCCCTGCTCAGTGGGAGGCCTGCTTCTCCCTCTCTCACTTCCCCTCTTGTGTTCCTTCTCTAGCTGTGTTTCTCTCTGTCAAATAAATAAATAAATAAAAACTTAAAGCTATTTTTTTTGGTGCAATAAAAAGCTCAAGTGAAGAAACATAGGTATATAAATCTACATCAATAATGAAATGGATGTTACATCTTCTTTGCTTGGGGATAATATGAACATTATCAATATTTCCTCATTCTAGCAATTAGAAACAAAAGAATAGAACTTGTAAAGAGGTTTTTTCCTTTTATCTCAGAATACACTCCATGAATACCATAGTAGTTTCATTTTTCTCTCAAAGTTTGTATGTTTTTCTATTTATTATTTTATAGTCATGATAGACAATAGTGCTAAATTGTATGTTTAAAAATTGCTATCAGAGTAGATCTTAAATACCCTCCCCACCCAACATGCATCAAAAAGAGGTACATTATGTGAGGGTATGGAGGTTTTAACTAACCTTAGGGTGCTAATAAAATACATACATGTATCATCACATTATATACCCTAAACTTACACAGTGTCATATGCCCATTTTAGCTCCATAAAGCTTGGGAAAAAGTTATTCAATTGGAGAAAAAATTCAGCAGTTTGTTTTTGTGTATGTGCTGATGTTGATTAGATCATGTTTATTAGATCACTTGCTCTTAGCTAAATACGATTTTTTTAAAGATTGTATTCATTTATTTGACAGAGAGAGAAAAATTACAAATAGGCAGAAAGACAGGCAGAGAGAGGGGTAAACAGTCCCTGTTGAGTAGAGAGCCCTATGTGGGATTTGATCCCAGGACCCTGAGATTATGACATGAACTGAAGGCAGAGGCTTAACCCTCTGAGCCACCCAGGCGGCCCCTAAATAAGAAATTTAATGAATTGTATGCTTAATAGAAGCCAGTTAAGATAGCAAAGGAGGACATTATATAAAATAAGCTGACCCACATACAAGATCTACTCTTCCCAGGTAAGAAAAAATTGTGAAATGGAGCTATAAATCTTTTAGAACTAGAGTCTGATGTTCTATTCCTTCCAGTTTTTGTTCTGACAAACTTTCTTTCTTTTGCTTAAGAGAGTGAAGGACATTCCTTAAGTTAATGACTTTTGCATATTTTCATGATATATTTATTTTTTACTTAAATTCCAGTTAGCTAGGGGTACGTGGGTGGGTCAGTTAGTTGAGCATCTGACTCTTGATTTCAGCTCAGGTCATGATATGAGAGTCATGAGATCTAGCCCATGACAGGTTCTCTGCCTAGTGAGGAGTCTCCCTGGGTACTCTCTTTTCCTCTCCTTCTGCCTCTCCCACCAGCAATCTCTTTCTCTAAAATAATAAATCTAAAAAAAATAAATTCTAGTTAACATTAAATGCAATATCATTTTCAAGTGCACTAAATAGTGATTCTACACTTCCAAACAACACCTGGTACTCATCTCAGCAAGTGCACTCATTAATACCCAATACCCATTTAACCCATTCCCCCATTCCATCTCCTCTCTGATAGCCATCAGTTTGTTTTAAGAATCTGTGTCTTTGTTTGCCTCTCACTTATTTCCCCCTTTTCTCATTTGTTTCTTAAATTCCACATGTGAGTGATATCATGTAGCATTTTCTTTTGCTGACTTATTTTGTTTAGTGTAATCCTCTCCAACTATGTCCATGTCATTGCAATGGCAAGATTTCATTCTTCTTTATATCTAATTAATAATCCTTTGCACACATATACAATATCTTCTTTATCTATTCATCAGTTGATGGACACTTGGGCTCTTTCCATAATTTAACTGAAGTGGATAACGTTGCTATGAACATCTGACTACATTTATCCCTCTAACATAGTATTTTTGTATTTTGGGGGTAAATATGTTAATTGGGAAATTGCTGGATCATAAGGTAATTTTTAACATTCTGAGGAGCCTTCATATAGTTTTCCACAGTGATTGCACCAATTTGTTTTCCCACCAATAGAGTAAGAGGGTTCACCTTTCTCCACATCCTCACCAGCACCTGTTGCTTCATGTACTGTTGATTTCAGCTATTCAGACATGTGCAAGGTGATATCTTACTGGAGTTTTGATTTGTGTTTCCTTGATGATGAATGATGTTGAGCATCTTTCCATCTATCAGTTGGCCGTTTGGATGTCTTCTTTGGAAAAAAATGTCTATTCATGTCTTTTGCCCATGACTTAGCTGGATTACTTGTTTTTGGGTGTTTTTATAAGTTCCTTATAGATTTTGAATACTAACCCTTTATCAGATAGATCATTTGAAAATATATTTTCCCATTCCATAGGCTGTTTTTCAGTGTTGTTAATTGTTTCCTTTGCTGTGCAGAAGCTTTTTATTTTGATGAACTCCTGATAGTTTATTTTTTATTTTGTTACTCTTGCCTCAGGAGAATATCTAGAAAGATGTTGTTACACTAATATCAAAGAGGTTATTGCCTATGTTTCCCTCTAAGATTTTTATGTTCCCAAAGTTCACATTTAGGTGTTTAATCCATTTTTAATTTATTTTTTGTGTATGGTGTAAGAAAATGGTTATTTCTTTCTTCCACATGGTCCTGTCCAGTATTCCCAACACCATTTATTGAAAAGACTGTCTCCCCCCACTCCTTTGGATATCCTTTCCTGCTTTGTCAAAGATGAATTGGCCATATGCTTATGGATTCATTTCTGGATTTTCTATTCTGTTCCATTGATCTATGTGTCTGTGTTTATGTCAGCACTGCATTTTCTTGATCATTAGAGCTTTGAAATATAACTTGAAGTCCAGAAGTGTGATGCCTCAGATTTTGCTTTGCTATTACAGATTACTTTGGGTATTTGAGGTCTTTTGTGGTTCTAAAGACATTTTAGGATAGTTTTTTCTAATTATGAAAAAGATTCTGTTGGTATTTTAGTAGGGATTTTATTAAGTGTGTAGATTTCTTTGGGTAGTCTACACATTTTAACAATATTTGTTCTGTCAGCCATGAGCAAGGAATGGCTTTCCATTTTTTTTGTGTGTGTCATCCTCAACTTCTTTCATCTGTGTTTATTATAGTTTGAAGAATATAAATCTTTTACTTCTTTGATCAGGTTTATTCCTAGGTATCTTATGATTTTTGGTGTAATTGTAAATGGGATTGTTTCCTTGATCTTTCTTTCTGTTGCTTCATTAATGACATATAGAAATGTAACATATTTTTTAAAAAATATTTTATTAATTTATTTGAGAGAGAGACAGATATAGCAAGAAAGAGCATGAACAGGATGAAGTAGGAGAAGGAGGCTCCCAGGTGAGTAGAGAGCCTGACCCAGAGCTTGATCTCAGGACCCTGAGATCTTGACCTAAGCCAAACACAGATGCATAACTAACAGAGCCACTGCAGTGCCTTAAATTTTAATTTGCTTCCTTTTTTTTTTTTTTTTTTAATTTCTTCTTTGACTTTCTGGTTGACCTATTAATTCTTTAATAGCATATTGTTTAATCTTGATGTGTTAGTGTTTTTTTCAAATTTCCCCTGTAGCTGACTTCTAGTTTCAGAATATTGTAGTCAGAAAAGTTGCATTTCTTTACATTAATTTTGTATCCTTTGATTTTACTGGATTCATGTATCAGTTCTAACAAGGTTTCAGTGGTGTCTTTTGGGTTTTCTACATAAAGTATCATGTCATCTGTAAATAGTGAAAGTTTGAATTATTCCTTGCCAATTTGGATGTTTCTTTTTTTAAATTTCTTTTTTTTTAAGATTTTATTTATTTATTTGACAGAGAGAGAGATCACAAGTAGGCAGAGAGGCAGGCAGAGAGAGAGGAGGAAGCAGGCTCCCTTGAGATCATGTCCTTAGCCAAAGGCAGAGGCTTTAACCCACTGAGCCACGCAGGCGTCCATTAAATTTCTTTTTTTTTAAAGATTTTATTTATTTGACAGAGAGAAACACAGCTAGAGAGGGAACACAAGCAGGTGGAGTGAGAGGGGGGGGAAGCAGGCTTCCCGCCAAGCAGGGAGCCTGATGTGGGACTCCATTCTGAGTCTCCAGGATCATGACCTGAGCTGAAGGCAGTTGCTTAACCAACTGAGCCACCCAGGCGCCCCTTTTTTTAAATTTATTTTTGCTGTCTGATTGCTCTGGCTAACTCTTCCAGTACTATATTAGTTATCAGTGATGAGGGCGCCTGGGTGACTCATTCAATTAAGCATCTGCCTTTGGATCAGGTCATGATCCTAGTGTCCTGGGATCAAGTCCCTCAGGGGGGAGTCTGGTTCTCCCTGTGCCCCTTTCCCTGCTTGTGCTGTGTGTATCTCTCCGACAAATTAAAAAAAAAAACTTAAAAAAAAGAAATATAACATAAAATGATATTAATTAATTAGGGATAGGGACATCCCTGTCTTTTCCCTAACCATAGACAAAAAGCACTTAGTTTTCCAATTAGCTCTGGGGCTTTTATATATGGCCTTTATTTTGTTGAGCTTTGTTCTCTCTACCCCTACTTTGTTGAATGTTTTTATCATGAGCATATTTTGTACTTTGCCAAGTACTTTTTTAAAAGGTATTATTTATATATTTGACAGAGAGAAACACAGCAAGAGAGGAAACAGAAGCAGGGGGAGTGGGGGAAGGAGAAGCAGGCTCCCCAACAAGTAGGGAGCCCCATGCAGGGGTTGATCCTGGGATCCTGGAATCATGACCTGAGCCAAAGGCAGACACTTATCGACTGAGCCACCCAGGTTCCCTAAAATACAGTTTTTTTAAAGATTTTATTTATTTATTTGACAGAGTGAGAGGACAAGCAGGGAGAGTAGTAGATGGAGAGGGTCAAATGTTTTTTCTGCACCTATTGAGAAGGTCATATTGTTCTATTTCCTTTTTTTATTAATGTATATCACAATGATCAATATATGAAAATTGAACCACCTTGCTACCTAGAAATAGATCCCACTTGGTTGTAGAAAGCGATCATTCTAATATACAGTCATCCTTGATTTGAAAGAATTTTGTTGAAAATTTTTGCATCCTTGTTCATCAGAGATCTTGGCCTATAGTTCACTTCTTTTTTTCTTTTTTTTAGTAAAGTCTTTGTCTGGTTTTGGTAGCAGGGGAATGTTGTTCTCAAAGAATGAATTTGGAAGTTTTCTTTCCATTCTACTTTTGGAACAGTTTGAGAAGAAGAGATATTAACTCTTCTTTAAATGTTTGATAGAATTTATCTGTGAAGTCATCTGGCTCTGGACTTTGGTTTGATGGGAGATTTTTTAATGGCTGATTCCATTTCTTTGTCAGTTATTGGTCTGTTCAAGTTTTCCATTTCTTCCTGTTTCTGTTTTGGGTAGTTTATATACTTCTAAGAATTTACCATTTCTTTCAGGTTGTCCAATTCGTAGGCATATAGTTTTTCATAATCTCATAATCATTTGTATTTTTGGTGTTGGTTGTGATTTTGCCTGTGACACTTGTGATTTTATTTATTTTGGGCCCTTCCTTTTTTCCTTTTTGCTAGGTTTGGCTAGGGGGTTACCAATTTTATAGATTTTTTTTTTTTTTTTTTTTAAAGAACCAGCTCCTGATTTCATTGATCTCTGTGTGTGTGTGTGTGTGTGTGTGTGTGTGTGTGTGTGTGTGTGTGTATGTTTCTCTATCATTTATTTCTGTTCTAATCTTACTTCTCTGCTCCTGCTGGTTTTAGGCTTTATTTGTTGTTTTTCTAACTGTTTCAACTATATGGTTCAGTTGTTTATTTGAGATTTTTCTTGCTTCTTGAGGTAGGACCATATTGCTATGTATACTTCCCTCTTAGGATCACTTTTGCTGCATTCTTAAAGTTTTGGACTGCCCTGTTTTCATTTTAATTTGCTTTCTTTTTTTTTAATTTCTTCTTTGACTTTCTGTTTGACCCATTAATTCTTTAGTAGCATATTGTTTAATATTGATGTGTTAGTGGTCTTTTCAAATTTTCCCTGTAGTTGACTTCTAGTTTCAGAGTATTGTAGTCAGAAAAGTTGCATGGTGTGATCTCAAATTTTTCATATTTGTTGTAGTCTGTTTTGTGAGCTAATATGTAATCTATTCTAGAGAATGTCTCATATGCCCTTGAAAAGAATGTGTATTCTGCTGTTTTTGCATGGAATGTTCTGATTATGTCTGTTAACTCCATCTGGTCCATTGTTTCATGATGATTTTCTGTTTAGGTAATCTGTCCGTTAATGTATACTGGGTGTTCATATCAATGAGTTTCTTTATGTTTGCTATCATTTCGCATATTTGGGTGTCCCCATGTAGGGTATATAAATATTTGCAATCCTTACATCTTCTTTTTGAATTGCCCCCTTTATTATTATATAATGTCCTTGTCTGTTTTTGTAGTCTTTTTATTTCTTTTAAAAATTTATTTTAAAGAGAGTAGGCAGTGCAGAGGTAGAGGGAGAGAGAGGGTAAGAGAGTAAAGCATTCTCCCCACTGAAGGTGAAGTCCAATGTGTGGCTCAGTCTCATGATCATGAAATCATGACCTGAGCCACACCAAGAGTTGGACACTTAACCAACTGAGACATCCAGGCACCTCTTTTCACAGTCTTTGTTTTAAAGCCTGATTTGACTGAAAAAAGTATTGCTACTCTGGCTTTCTTTTGACATCATTTGCATGACAAATATTTCTTCACTCCTTCACTTTCAGTCTGCAAGTGTCTTTAAGTCCCAAATGAGTCTCTCTTGGACAGGATATAGATGGAAATTGTTTAACATCCTATGTCTTGATTGGAATGTTAAGGCCATTTACATTTAAAGTAATTATTGATAGACATGTATTTATCACCATTCTTGTTTTTTTTATTATTTCTGGAGATTTCTTTGTCTATTTTGGTCTCCCCTTTGCACTCAAAGAAGCTTCTTTAATATTTCTTATAAGGCTGGTTTAGTAGACATGAATTCCTTTACTATTTTTTTTGGGGGGGGGAACCTATCTCTCCTTTGATACTGAATGATAACCTTGATGGATAGAGTATTTTTGGCTGCATATTTTTTCCATTCAGAACTTTGAATATATCATGTCTCTTTCTTCTGGATTGCCAGATTTCTGTTGAAAAATCACCAGCTTGCCTTATGTGTTTTTCTTTAAAAGTTAGGACTTCTTTTGTCTTGCCGCTTTTAAGATTTTTTCTTTATTGGTATATTTTAGAAATTTAGCTACCATACAGATGTTGACCTGTTTTTGTTGATTTTAGTGGGAGTTCTCTGTATCTTCTGTTGCAGGATGTCTGTTTCCTTCTCCAGATTAGGGATGTTTTCTGCTATTATATCCTCATATAAATATGTTTCTTCTCTCTTTTCTTCTTCTGGGACTTCTATAATATAAATGTTAAGATATTAATGGAGTTACTGAGTTCCCTGTCTATTTTCATGTTGGATATTTCTTCTCTCCTTTTTTTCAGCTTCATTAGTTTCCATTATTTTGTATTCTACATAACTATTTCTTTCCTCTGCTTCTTTCAGCCTTCTCTTCAATGCATCAAGCCTAGCTCCAATCTCATTTATTGCATTCTTCATTCGTGATTCCTTTTTACTTTTTATCTTTTTTGTAAGGGTTTCCCCATGTTTTCTATTGTTTTAAGGCTCAGTGAGTATTTTGATTGTTGCCTTAAATTTTCCATCAGGCATGCTACTTATCTCTATTTTGCCTGTTAACCTCATCTTGTTCTTTCATTTGGGATAAATTCATCTTTCTTGATATTTTTATCTAAGTTTCTGTATTATTATCTGTGTTAGAAAAGGCAGTTATGTCTCCTGACCCAGAAAATAGTGGTCTTATAAAGAAGTTATGTGGTGCCCTGGCCCTGGTTCTTCAGGTAGTGTCTCCAATGTGCGCAACATTTGTTATGCTATTGTGTTCTGGCTGGTCTATCCTTCAGAGCAGTCATCCACAGAGTTTCTTCTTGCCCTCTGCATGCAGTGTTAGGTCCCTCATCTGAATGTGGCATATTTTAACGAGGTGTATTCTGTTCTGCTTGTGAAATGACCCTGGCACCAACTCCATCAGAACTATGGCCCTGCAGAACTCTCTTGTTGGAAGACATGGTGGGGGTAGTGTCTTATGCTAGTCTTTTGTATTTATTTAGATTTTTAACCAGTTCAGCATTATTTGGAAATTTCCCCTTCTTATGAGATGGTCTAGCATTTCTGTTATAGGTTGACACTCAGAAAGCAAAGACTTCGAATTTTTAAAAAATTTGCAGTGTCCTTATCGAGGCTTATAGAATCATGAATAAGTGCAATCATTTTTTTAGTTGTTTATCAGTATTAGTTGAGCTTTCATCATTTAACAAAGCTACAAATCATGTTTTTTATTTAAAGGCACAATATTACAAAAAAAATAAAAACAAAGACAAAACAAAACAAAACAAAACCTTTTCATATCTGGTTCTATTTCAGTGATTTAATCTTTGTGCATGTAATGTTGCCTATGCATTTTCTCTCTTTTTGTTTGAATATTTCTGAGTAGCATTTTGAGCAATTTCAAGCAAAACTCAAAGCTGACAATATTGTCAGTCTCCATGAAAAATAAGCTCATCAAATGAAGGGAAGGGAGAAAATGGGAAGGAATAGTTATATCACATTTTTGATGTGACACCTGTTCTTGTTTCATTAAATTAATGCTAATAGATGTCATAGATTCATTTCCTGTATCTTTTTCTCACTTTTCATTCTTTTTGTAACATAAAAACTTCAAACACATGGGTAATCAGAAGACCATATACGGACTATTTTACTTAATATCCTCATCTCAAGCTATTTTAGGTTGATGGGGTCTATTGTTTTATATTTTTAATTTAAATTTCAAATACCTATTGCATGGAGCACTGGGTATGGGGAATGGGCAATGAATCTTGGAACACTGAAAAAAATTAAGTAACAATAAAATAAATAAATTAAAAAAATTCAAATATGAATAAATGTGCAAAAAACAATATTCATGTTATTTATACATCATCATGAATATTTGGAATAGTAAATAGTTTATACATTTTTATGGTACTGTAGTGGTGATTTTAATGCTAAAACCATCTCTGTAGCTTGAACTGTGCTTTTTAAGAAAATTTGAACTGTGACAAACAAAAAATATCACTTAAAAATATTAAAGAACCAAAAAAAAGGGGGGCAGCTGGATGGCTCAGTTGGTTAGGTAACTGCCTTTGGCTCAGGTCATGATCCTGGAGGCCTGAAATCCAGTTCTGAATTGGACTCCCTGCTTGGTGAGGAGGCCTGCTTCTCCCTCTCTCACTCCCCCCACTTGTGTTCCCTCTCTAGTTGTGTTTCTGTCAAGTAAATAAATAAAATCTTTAAAAAAAAAAAAAGAAAAAGAAAGAAAAAGTAAAGAATCCAAACTATTTGGAGATAGCTCTTAAGAGATATTTGACATTTTCTACATGCATCCCATTTGAGGCAATCAGAAAGAAATGGAGACATAGTATGTGTTAAAACAAATACTGCTGATAAACAGCTATGTATATTTGAATTTCCAATAAAAATACGAAGAAACTTGTGAGCATGGAGGAAGAAAAGCTAAATGCAAACAAGTGTAATTTTTAATTAAATTATTAAAATAATTTTATTTTTGCTCAAATAATATCAGCTTTGCACTGAAAGACAAAAAAATGAACTACAGTAGCATTATTAATTATATTTAGATATAATCCAATCATAAATAACTGTAATAAGCCTACATATAAATATTATCTTATAAAGCAAATTTGATGTATTCTTTTCATACTTTCATTCATAGAATCTTCCCAACTAGAAATATCACGTGTTCTGGAAAGTCACCACTGATTTTAGATAAAGAGAGCCTGAATTAGGTGAGGGGCTAAAGGATAGAGAAGAAGAGAATCCAAAGCACATTTCACACCTCAAAATTTTTGCTAATGAAACACTGATAATCAAAATAAATTTATCGCTTCTATTAATCTATGTGAAAAATGTAGTCTTCATGAAAGACATTATACTAAAAATTCAGTTGGATGAGGCAGATTAAGCCTTTTACTTTGACTAAATCCTCATAATAAATTTTGCCTTTGAATTGTCAAGATCTCTTAGAAAAACAGGTCAAATTTGCCACCTGTGCCTGTAGAAAGCAATAAATATGGACAGATGAAAATTGTATAGAGCAAGAAGAGACAGGGAGATAGAATATTGTATTTGAGTGAAAGAGATTATAAAGTTTTTTTCTGGATCCTTCTTTGAAACAATTTAATAAAAGGTGACCATATTTTATTAAAGATTATGTACCAATTAATCAGGTTACACAATTTCTCCTTTGGGAAAAATAACTTAGCAAGATAGAGTCTTAACAGAAATTTCTTCTCCTAATGTATAAAGGTAGAAGATAGAGAGAAATCATCAGTAGCCTTCCAATTCTGAACATATTTTTCTACTATCTCTGTCCTATTAACCTATTTATGTTAAAATCTAAGTTTGTTTTAGAAGAGCAAGGTATGTATTATAAGTTTCTATATTGGGGCACCTGGGTGACTCAGTCAGTTGAGTTTTCAACTCTTGGTTTCAACTCTGGTCATGATCTCAGGGTCATGGGATTTAGCCCCATGTGGAGCTCCATGCTGGGTATGAAATGTGCTTTGGATTCTCTTCTTCTCTATCCTTTAGCCCCTCACCTAATTCAGGCTCTCTTTATCTAAAATAAATAAATATTATTTCTCTTCTTTTTTAAGGTTTTTTTTTTTTTTAAAGATTTTATTTATTTAATTGACAGAGAGAAACACAGCCAGAGAGGGAACACAAGCAAGGGGAGTGAGAGAGGGAGAAGCAGGCTTCCTGCCAAGCAGGGAGCCTGATGCGGGGCTCGATTCCAGGTCTCCAGGATCATGACCTGAGCTGAAGGCAGTCGTCCAACCCACTGAGCCACTCAGGCGCCCCCTTTTTTAAGTTTTTGTCAGAGAGAGAACACAAGCAGGGGAAGCAGCAGGTGAAGAGGGAAGCAGTCTCCCTACTGAACCAGGAGCCTGATGCAAAACTTGGTCACAGGACCCTGAGATAATGACTCTAAGACAGATGCTTAATCAACTGAGCCACCCAGGTGTTCCTTAAAAAAAAAAAAAAAAAAAAAAAAAAATTCTATACCAATGGTACAGATCTTTGCTGTTACTTTAACTATCTCCACTGAACTTTATGAATATCAGTTAACTTTAATATGAGAAACTAAGATTTCCAAAGTCATTTACTTTTTTTTAAAGATTTTATTTATTTGATAG